>JAQQSV010008777.1:0-13686 GCA_028646515.1 Pseudochirops corinnae | reverse complement strand
AGGGAAAGAATTTGGAATTTAAAGTTCTATAATCAAATGTTAAAAATATATATGTATATATATGTATATCTATATTATCATTACTATCATTATTATTTACATGCCACTGGGAATTAAGATATACAGGCACTGGGGTAAGGAGATCCATCTTGCCCTACCAGAAAGTTAGTGGGGTGATGGGGGAGGAAATAGGAGAGAGCAGATTGGGGGAGGGGGTATACAGTGGGATCGCTGTTTTCGGGTAGTGGGTAGGGGAAAGATGGGGAGAAAATTTGTAATTCAAAATCTTGTGGAAATGAGTGATGTAAACTAAAAATAAACAGAAGTTAATTTTAAAAACCTATTTCCATATTAGCTATATTGCAAACACACATGCAAAGAAAGTGGGGGAAAGTATGCTTCAGTCTGTACTCAGCATTCATCCATTTTCTCTCTGGAGGCAGAGCACGTATTTCATCCTGAGTCCTTTGGGCATTGTCTTGGATCACTGATGAGCTGACAATCGCTGTCGTTCACAGTTGATCATCATAGATACTGCTGTCGCTGTGTACAGCGTTCTCCTGGTTCTGCTCGCTTCACTCTGCATCAGTTCATGTAACTCTTTCCAGGTTTTTCTGAAACCATCCTGCTCGTTTTTTCTTACAGCACAAGCATATTCCATCATAGTCATGTACCAGAGTTTGTTCAGCCACCCCCAATGGACAGTCCTTGGCCACTACCAAAAGGCCATTTTCTTCTACATCTTTTTCCCTTTTCCTTGATTCATTTGGGACACAGTCCTCATCATGGTATTGCCAGGTTCAAGGGAATGCACGTGACCATTCTCCTTTTCTGTCATATGAGCCAGTCTGATAGGTGTGAGATGGCACTTCAGAGTTGTTTTAAATTTTGCTTCTTTAATCAATAGTGATCAGAGCAATTTTTCAAATGACTATAGACAACTTTGATTTCTTCTTCTGCAAAATGCTTGTTCATATCCTTTGCTCATTTGTTAATTGGGGAATGGCTTTTATAAATCTGGCTCAGTTCCCTAAATATTTCAGAAGTGAGGCCTTTATCAGAGAAGCTTGCCATAAATTTCCCCCCAGTGTCCTGTTTTCCTTCTGATTTTGCCAGGTGGAGCTATTGCTGAAAAGCTCAACAGCAGCAAGTTAGCCCCCAGGGGATTCAGGGGCCCACAGATTAAGACCATGACCTTGCTCTACTTGGGCCTCCTGGGGCTGAACAGGAAGCAGGGGTAGCTGTGACAGAAAGTCAGCGTTAAACTGGATATGAAGGGAACCTTCCTACCCTGGCCAACGGGGAAGGCTCCTGGAGGGGGTGGGCTCCCCCCACCCAAACAAAGGCCTGGGCAGCCCTGGCTGAGGGCATCCGAGAAGAAACAGCCCCTCTGGCAGGAGTCCTCAGAGCAGTGGAGGGGCTGTAATCTGCATGGACAGCAGGGCACCTGCACCACCACAATGCAGGAGCTTTAAGGAGAAGATCATTCCCCAGAATGCCATTTCATGCCCCCTCTGTTCCCAGACAACATTTTCCTTTTTTCTTTCCTGGGTTTGATTTGGTTTGTGTTTGGCACAGACCTGGGGACTCTCACTGTGGACATTCCTTCCATTTGGCGCAATTGCCTCTGTGAACTGATTGGAGTTTGGAATGTTAGCCGGGGCACTGAGAGGCTGAGTGAGGGGCCAGTGGTCACAGAGCTACTCCCAGATTTGGAGCTGGAAGATGTGCTAGAGGTCACCCGCTCCCACCTCTGCATTTCAGGCGAGGAAACTGAGGCTGGTAGGCGGTCAGTGCTCATGCTCTGCCCAGGCAGCGAGTGCAGAACCAGGGCTCAACTCAAGGCCCCCCAACTCTTCACGCAGCTAGCTAGCTGTCTCTCCACCGCACTACAGATGAGACACACAGCTCCAATCCTACTCTGGCATGCTGTGCTTTACACACGGTAGGTGCTTCATAAATGCTCAGAGTACTCCCAAGCCAATCACCTGGTGAGAATTCACCTTCTGTGTGCCAGGCTCTCTGCTAAGCTCCAAAGTCAACAATTCATAACCCAGTTTCTAAAACCCAGATTGTCTCCTGTACAGACAGACTGAGGGCTCCTGCTGTCTTATGGATCCAGCAGCTTCTCTCATCCTAAGGAGGCAACCTGGTATTGTCAGAAAGCCTCCTTATTCTAGAATGAGAGGACTGAGTTCAAATCTGCTTCCGATAAGACCATCCTCCTTCCTGTGCCTCATTTTCCTTACTTGTACCATGCTGGGCTTGGCATCAGGGGCTTCTGAAGTCTCTTCTGGGTCTGACGGGGCCATCCTGTGGTCTATCATCCTTGCTCTCTCCAGGGACTTTTCAGGACTCCATTAAAGTGCAGGGCTCTTAGGGACAGGGTGGTCAGGGAGTCCCACAAACCAATCTCTCCATTGGCAGGACTATTGTGAGAAGTACAGAAGGAGAATCCACATGGGCATCCCCTGAGACGCAGGTGAGCTGAGGACGGGCAGAGAGCATCAGGGAGGGCAGGCAAGCCCACAGGGGTCGGCTTTCCTCTGGTTTCCAGCCAGCTCTTTTTCAGGAATGTCTATTTTGAGATTTCTCTCTAGAGTCTGTGTGGTGAGGGTGGGGAGGGGGAGAGTCATAGTCAAGAGCTTTCAAGGAGACTGTGACTTCCTAGAGGGAAAGCAGGGAGGGTCAGGGAGAGACAGTACATTTTAGCAGAAAGATGGCAGGCAGGCAGGCAGCCGGGTGGCTGGACTCCACAGCCCTGTGGCAAAGGATGTCAGCAGCCCAGCAAGCCTGGAAACATCGAGCCAGGCTGCCCAGAAAGCTCTGAGGCCTGGGCCCCAGGCTGCTGCTCTAAGGCCCAGCCCCTCCAAGCCACTCTCCGGCCCCACAGATGACTCAGGGACATTTATTTTTCAATGAAATTGTCCTGATTTGGGCCATCTTCAGGAGCAGCCCAGCACCAAGCAAACAGACGTTATCTGCCCCAAATAAATGCCCATTATGCTGTCTCAGCTGTGGAGACTGGAGAGCTGGCTTTGGCCCTCAGGCAGACAGGATCTTCCAGGCCATTGGGTGCAAACCCCTCATCTTACAGGTAGGAGCCACGACCCTCAAAACACAGCCATGCCCTTCAGAGCACACCTGGGCAGGCCATGGATGAAGGAGGAACAGCTCAGGGCTTCAAAGTGAAAAGGGAGGAACTGAACGGCGCCCAGGACCACAGCAGAGTCCCAGGACTCCCTCCATCCAGCCTCCATGTGCCTCCACACTGGGACCCACCTCTCCACGGTTCTGTCCTCCAGGACCAAACCACACAAATCCCCCAGCAGCAACCCTCCGGGTCTGAAAAGGCAGCTCTCATTCCCTCCCCCCCAAGGCCCCCAAGGTCTCTCCTCTCCATCTACACCCTCCCAGGCGCTTCAGTGGATCCTGGGGCTTAGAGGTATCTGAGGGGCAGGGAGGGCCCTGAGGGTGAGCTTCCTCCAGGCCACTGAGGCAGAAGGCCTGTGCACCCTTGGGCTTGTCAGGTCTGTTAAAGCAAGAGTACATTCCAAGGCCTGGCTTCCTCCAGCCATTGTTCCTCCTAGAAGCAATAATGCCACGGACCAGACCGCATCCTGGGAAGGGATTGTGCCTGGAGAGAAAAGTCTTCAGGTTTTGCTTTTGTTTTGTCCTTAATCTTGACCCACTCAGCTTCAGAGTTTGGACAGATCGCATCAGTCAGCGTCTGTCAATCACCTGCCGTGTACCAGGCTGGGGCTCAGCAGCCGGAATTGTCCCTGGAGGAGCTAATGGGGGAGGTCACAGGCTAAGAGCTGGGGACAAATGGGGGTCTGGAGAGCAAGCTCTGAGAGGGCCTGCAGGAGGGCTCAGGCCCAGAGCCCAGGAGATCCTCAGGCAGAGTGGGTGGGTCTTTAACCCAGGCCTGGAGGAAGCCCCCAAGCCCTGAGGTGGGAATGAGGAAGGGTCCAGGAACATAAGAGCTAGAAGGAAGGGGCAGGGCCTGGAGACCAAGTATTGGGAGAGAAGTCAGACATTCTGGGGTGGCTGAATCCATTGGGCTCCCACAGGAGCATTTATGAAGTGCCTGCTGTATGCAGGGGGCTGTGCTGGGGCTTACAATGGAAGGCATTTCCAGGGATGGCTTTAGGGGGATGATAACTGACCCCTGGGGAGCTGCAACCTGCCCCAAATCCCTCCTCCTAGCCCTGTCCCTGACTTCCTGGACTCCAGAAGCACACCATCTCCATATGGGCTCTTTCTGGAATTTCCCTGAACTCCTGAGGCCTCCTCACCCTGGAATGGCCCCCCTGCGCTATGGAAGAAAAAGGTCCCTAAGTTGTTCCTACTCTGCTCCTGAGAGCCAATTGCATGGGTGTATCCCCAAAAGATTCAAAGTCAGTAAGATCTCACATGTGCCAAGATGCACAGAATAATGCTCTTTGTGGTAGAAAAAATACTGGAAAAATAGGTTGCAATCAATTAGGGGATTGTTAAATTGTGGTATAAACTTGATGGGAACAAGGATAATCAGGAACTCAGAGAATCAGGGAGACGGGACTGATGTGGAGGCGTCAGGGCAATAATGCCAATTATAGACACACAGGAAGCAGCCAGAGTCTCCCGATGGTCTGACGGGAGAGTCTGTCCTCTCATGAGAGGTGGGGAGCTGTGGGTGAGGAACACGGTGGGCTCTCTGCCTCACAAGGGATGGCCCAGTGGAGAGCAAAGCCGGGGCAGTCATGGCGGTATAGAAAGCAAAAGCAGGATGGAGATTGTTCTCCCTCCAAGGTTTCAGGACAGAGAAGAGGAGAATCTGCAAACCCCAGGTGGCTTCTCTTCAGAAGGCCAGAAGGTGCTGTCAGATGTCAGAGAAGGAGAGAAGAGAGCCTGAAGCCAAAGGGCCTTCAAGAGCAGGTCAATGCTTTGAGAACGAAGTCACACAAAGCTGATGTCACTGGCCCTTTGGACAGGATCCCTGGCCTGGTCAGGCGGGCGACTTTAGTGAAATAGTGGACAAATTCTCTCATGGTGTTCTTGTGGGAATGGTAAGGGGAGGTAAGGACTGGACGATAGCATAACTGGATGAGTTTGGAAAGGATGGGATGGCCAGCTGGAGTGACCAGCCCTTAGTGGTTTGACATCAGCTTGGAAGGGGTCTCCAGCAGAGGGCTCGGCCTTGTATACTGCATGTTTTTATCAGTGACTTAGATGAGGGCACAGTCACTATGAGTATGGCCTGGAGCTGGCTGGGAAGTGGTAGACGGCCTGGTCCCACACAAGGTGTGAGTGGGTGACTCAAATCAGTGGTTACCAATATTGACTAGTAGCCACCAGATGATCGAATCTAGGCCCAGAACTATGCCTACAGGCTAGAATACGGCCGGAATCTAATAATATGAATTGCATAAGGGGAAACATAAAATGTTATACTTGGTTCCTGTCACCAAAAGTCATGAGAAATAGTCTGCATTCATGTGGCATGTTTTAAAATTTGCAGATTATTTTACAAATGAAATCCATCCACAACAAGATAGAAAAGGTGAGGTGAGCAATTCATCTGAAAAAGATTGGTGGGTCTTAGTAGACTGCATGTCCAAGGTGAATTAAAACAGCACGTGATCTTTGGTTGCATTGAGAGGCATCGTGTTAAGAAAAAGAGGGAGGAAAGGGCCCCGTGGTGCTGCTTAGGTCAGGCCACATCTGGAGTCTTGCTCCAGGTCCTGGGCACATTTCAGGACTGATAAGCCAGAGACCCTCCGTTTAAGTGGGATGGCGACCTTGGTGATGGGTCTCATGATTGTACAGGTCTATAAGTCAGTTGGATGCCCTGAGGTTGCTTAGTCCAGAGAAGAGAAATCTTGAGGACACAGTAATTATCTTCCAGTGTTCTGGGACCCAGAACATAATGCCCTTTAACTTGTGAAAATGATAACTGTAAATAACCTCCATACTAACGCATCCATTTATTTCAAAGAGAGTGCTGCCTTCCCTGCCCAGCCAATGCGTGTGCTGTGGCAGACAAGTGTCCCTCATTCCCCTTGCCTCTGTGAGCCCCTCCTGTCTACACAGTGAGAACGCCTTAGATCTGTTGAATCCCAGAAACATCAATGCAGGTCTCATCTGCATGTTTTAAAAGGCAATGAAGAGCCTTTTCAAAATCCAAAAAACTAATTTATTCCAAGCGAGCCTGTAGTAATTCACTGGGGTCCACGTGTTCAACCTGAAAGCATTTCGGCATTTAGAAAGTTTTTGTCCCCATTGGTACAAAGGGGCTTCAATAGCCTTCCTCTAGGGTGTCAATGGAGAGATAGAGATGGCCTCGTGAGTAGTAGGAACAAAATGGACACTTTTATTTTGCTGATTAAAAAAAGTTTGGTTGCTCATGTATCAGCATCATTGTATACACATATGTGCCCATGTGTACACTCAGATGTCAATGTGTAAGGCATGTGTTGCCCTTTTGGGTTATGTCTATGTCCATGTGAGTTTGTCTAAATGTGACTTTAAAGGAGGCATTCATAGGGATCTCCAGAATCTCACTAAGAGAAACTTTGATTTTGGCCTGAAGGAGAACAAAAGACCAGGACCATGGGGTGCTGCTAAACTCTCCTCAGAGATGGGCTCTCAGGTCAGAATGAGATCTCTCTGCTAAATATGCCTAGTCTAGAGGAAACGAATTGGGGTTCAAGAGATTGTTCCAATCACTGTCCCTGAGTGGGGAAGGAGAGCCCCAAGCTCTACCTGAAGGCAGGCTCCACTTTAACCCAATGCCAGTCACATTAAGCGCACAACTCATCTTGCATAGGCAGTAAGCTCATTGGTCTGAGTCAACAGCAAAGAGAAATCAGTAAACTCTGTCGATGAGCTCACACTCCATCACACAGAGAGCGGAGGTGTAGATCCAGACGCAGGTCTCAGAGGCTCCAAAAAGACAATGCGGTGGCCCAGAAGTAGACAGAAGAGCCTCTGGGAAACAGCAAGTCTGTGTTTGGCATGACTGCACAGTATGGTGGGCATCCTAGTGCCTGCCTTCTCCATGGGCGAGGGAGGGACTGAAAGAGGGGAGATAATCTGGAACTGAAAATTCTAAAGGTGAATATTAGTGGAATATTCCTGTGCTAATAAGAAATGATGAAGTGATTGATTTTAGAAAAAACATAGACTTGCATGAAATAATGAAGAGCAAAATTATCAGAACCAAGAGAAAATTGTATACAGTAACAGCAATATTGTTCTAAGCAGTCATTCTGAGTCTTATAAATACTCAAATCAGCCAGAAAGCACCTATGAAGAAAGATACTATCCACCTCCAGAGAGAGAGAGCTGATAAATGGAAGTGTGTACAGCATGGTTTATATCAGTGTGTGTGTGTGTGTGTGTGTGTGTGTGTGTGTGTGTGTGTGTGTGTGTAATATTTCATGTTATATGATGGTAAATTATTTAACACAAAAAGGCTACAAACCAACACTAAAGAAGAGAAAGCATTGGTACATGATTTTCTCTTTGCAGATGATTGTGCACTCAGTGAAACCTCTGAAGCAGAGATGTAACAGAGTATGGATGACTCTCTGCTGCTTGCACTAATTTTGGCTTAACAATGAACACCAAGAAAACCTGGGTGCTCCATCAGCCACCACAGCACCATCCATACGTGGAACCATTGGCTACAGGAAATGGAGAGGTTTTAAACGCTGTGGATGAGTTCGCTTACCTTGGCAGTGTGCTTTCCAGGGATGTACACACTGATAATGAGAGACACGGGCACAGGACTGACTGCCCAGCATGGTGTGCCCTCATCAAAGAAGGTGCTGTGCTCTATGAGCAAAGCAGAATTGCTGTAGCTCAAAAGAAAGGTGTGATGCACAAATTTAGAGACATCTCCACCCCAAATGTTCACACGGGTTCTTTGTGCCTGACCTGTGGGAGAGCCTTCTGAGCTCGGATTGGTCTGATCAGCCACAGTCAGACTCCAAAACAGTGATGTCACTTTGGTGCTCTTGGAGAATGAAAGACAGCCAACCAATCTTCATGACCGTGGACAAGTCATTGCTGTTCCCTCCAGACCTTAGCTTCCTTATGAGGGGCTGGGCCTTCCCTGATCCACCCAGTTGCTGGTGTCTCCCTGATACCCACCCAAAGAAAATGAACCTTGTGTGTGTGTTCTGTATGCATAGCCTTTGTCTCTTTCTGCAGAACGCAAGCTCTCTGAAGGCAGGAACTCTTCTCTTTTGTCTGGGCATCCCTAGTCGCCAGCACCAGGTTTGGAAAGTGGCAGGTACTTGGAAAGTGCTTATTGACCACCAATTAACCAAATGATTCCCAACAGCCCCTCCCATTTTCTCCAACGACCCTGCGAGTGGCCCTAGAGGCTCCAGAAGAAGAGGCTGACACACCAGTGCCATTCTTCATCTCCAGCTTAGAGCTCTGGCGCATGGAAACTTTCAGTCTCCAAGGAATTAAAAATGGGTATCATTGAAGGTCAATGGAGACAAATTACAGAGCTTGGGAGTTGGAGGGCACTGGGATAGCCATCTCGTCAGATCCCTACCCAAAAGGAATCTCTACCATCGAGTGCCTGACAAGGGACTACCCAGACTCTGCTAGAAGATCCACCCATTGGAGAAGAGCAGGTGTGAGCAGGCTTGCCATGCATAAGAAGGAACTGGAAGAGAAGGTGTCCTCAGAAAAAATGAAAGTTCTACACAGAAATGTGCTATGATGAGAGCAGGAAATGATGCCTGGATGGTCCCCCCGGTTGCAGGGAATCTTCATGACGTTGGGAGAAAACAAAGAAAGTGTTCAAAATATTGGCCCAATACCCCGTGGTGATTTTATGAGGGGACAGAGGCAGGAGTGGCCCAAGATGGATAAGAATGGACGACCTTTGTCATTATACGGAACAATAAACCCCATGGGTGAGACCCCAGATCCATGTCTGGGTGAGTTTTGCTCATGGCACAGTCCTTTCTGGACACCCTACCCCGCACCTGTACCTAGTGACCCTTTCCTTTTGATACACAAAGGAAAACTTGTTGCAGTTTCAAGCTGCCTTCCACAAAATGCAAGGAAACAAGCTAAGATGCCCTTTTTTAGCCGCTGTGGTAGAATCAGCAGAGCTTTTGTGGAAACTGAATCTTGACCTGTTGTAACCTTCTGGACATCTCTGTTACACATGACTTCCAAAGACGAACATCCTTGCCAGAGTTTTAGATTCCAGAGGCTGACTGCCTTTGACAAAAGTGAAATGCAGAAGCTGTTTCAACTCTGGTTTTAATTAGCCAAGTGATTATATGGGGATGGGGGGCTGAGGCTGAGGAAGGAATGCTAGTGTTTACAAAAACACTTCAAAGATGGATGCAATCTTCCCCTCTTTCTTTTTGCCCACAGCCAGAAAGGTGGGGGAAGAGTGCAGGAAAGGGCATGGCTTTGGTATGTAACTTCAATCACCATGTCTAGAAGTGAATTACAATAAATACTTGTTGACTGACATGACCCACAGTCCAGAAGCTAAAAGTCAAGAATGACTGCTGAGGTGGAAGATAAGCTAACCATTCCTCATGCCCAAAGAGCATCCCCTTTGCTATTCTGGGAAGCCTTCAAAGCTCCCTTTTCTGTAAGATCACAGATCTGGGGCTAGAATGGATTTCAGAGGTCATGTCTTCCAACCACCATTTTACACTAAGGAAACTGAGTGACTTGTCCAGGGTCACACAGGGGATGAGTGTCTGAGATGGAGTCTGAACCTAGGTCCTGATTCCAAAATCATGGCTTCTCTTCTCAGTTCGAGCTGCCTCCTACATCTAGTCTTCCCCAGTCTCCCCAGATAGGAGTGCTCTTCCTCCACTAAATAACCCCAGAACATGTATCTGTTTCTCTCCTTGGCTGCTATCTCGATCCGTTCTGCAACACAGTGAGATACGCCCATGTCCTATAGCTGCTCTTGGAAGGACGCCCTTCAAAGCAGAGGGACCTCCCTGTTTGTGTCTTCTCTGTACTCCAATAGATAGCATTCTCAGTGCAGTGAGAACCCCTTCCACTGATGTAGGTCTCGACCCACCTAGGCCAGCCCATCCATTAGGAGGCCCCCGAATTCCACCCAACCTGCTGGAGGCTTTCTTCGAGCCATCTTGAAGATCTGAGCATGACGACCGTTCACTAGTGGCTCTCCCCAGGCGATCAGCCCATTAGAACCACCTGGGCATGGGACTAGGTGCTGCTCTGGGCTGTCGGCACTTCCTCCAACTGAAGAAATACTTCCTCCCCACGGTGCAGTCCCTTTGGGCCGCCATATGGCCTTCTGCTTTTCTGTGGCATGAGGGCCCTGTCTCCTGGGGTCCCTGGTCATGACACCCGGAGCTCCCTGCCCCACAATCCCCAGTTTCTCCTCCTAGAGTACACTGGTTCCTGTCGGCCCCCAACCTTTGCTCAGAGTGAGGTCACTCCTAGTTATCTCTGGACGGTCCCTCTTCTTCTCGAATCACCCTTTGGCGGGTGCTGATCAGGCACTGGGCAAAATGAATCATGAAAGATCCCCTGGGAAAACCTGCTCCACAGTGTAGAAAGAAGGAAGTCTCAGAGTCATCGTGGAGCTGAAGAAGGAATCCCCCAACTAGCCAGGCTGGGGCAGGGGCCATGCACCCAGGGAGTGTTCTGGAAGCTGGGACTGGGGGGATGCAGACTGCCTGGGCATCCTTGGCTGCTCACAGGAGCAAACGGCAATGATCCCAGCTCTCCAGCCTCTGCCTGCGCTGTCTCACGATTCTCCCAACGACCCTGTGGGGCAGGAGCTATTCTCCCCATTTTACATGTCAGGAAACTGAGGCCAAGAGAGGCTGCGTGGCTTGACTAGGGTCGAATGTCTAGTAAATGTCCGGTCTTGTTGCCTCCAGGTCCAACCTCGTAGCCACCATGTCACCAAACTGACTGGGAGGAGGATGATACTGCAACGCTCTAGTCTTAGACCAACCTCAGATGACCACTCTGTGAATGTCTCTCCAGGACTCGTTGTTTCAGTCCCATCCCCCTCTCCATGACCCCATTTGGAGTTTTCTTGGCAAAGAGACTGGTGTGAGTCGCCATTTCCTTCTCCAGCCCATTTCACAGATGAGGAAACTGAGGCAAACGGCATAGTGACTTGCCCAGGGTCACCCAGCTAGAAAGTGTCTGAGGCCAGATTTGAATGCAGGAAAATGATGTCTTCCTGACTCCAAGCCCCCATGCTCTATACGTTAGGGCCCCACCTGGCTGCCCCTTTAGTCAAAAATCAAAAACAAAAACAAGCAAAAATCCCTGATGTGCCCAGCCTGAAGCAAAACACATGGCTTCGTTTAGAGTCAATAGGCGTGGACTGAGCCCTTACTATACACACCGGGAACGCTGCCGCGAGCACCCTAGAAAGTCAGCACCAGCTCATTTGCAAAGAGGGGTGAGGAGGGGATCCCTGGGGGTCCCCCAGCAGGGAGGGTGAAGGACACAGGTGGGAGAGGCTTGCAGAGGCAGGTCAGAGCCTGGTGGGGAGGACGCCAAGCCCCCTTTCTGAGCAGAGGCATGCCTGGGGCAGAGGCTCTGGTGAGCTGCTGGAGGCTTGTTGGAAGGGCAGACCGAGGCTGTCCTGTTGAGGGGTCCTGAGGGGGCTCCCCTTCCCCCAGCTCCCCAGGCCCCCGTGGGCCCCATCAAATTCATGCCCAGCACAGGCTCTGCCCTACCTGAGCTGCATCCCGGTGGCGTGTTCCGCACATTTCCCTTGGAAGAGGAGCATCTTCTGGAAGCGGCCTCTGGCTTGGCCAAAGCTTTGCCCAAACTGCTTTGGTCCCTGCCAAAAGCCTCCGAGTTGGCCCTGATGTGGTGCTGAGGTGCCTTTGTAAATATTTGGGGTGACTTTGTAATTTTGTAACATTGTTGTAACTTCAGTCTGTAAAACTCTCACTTCTGTTCAGGTACTTATGTCTGTAACATCAGCCTGTGCAATTAAGTTGTAAAAGTCGCACTTCCCCCCAGCCATCAAGCATTAACTCTGTCTCTCCCCTGACCCCAGCCTAAAAGCATTTTCCCTGAAACCATTAACTCTATAACCACCCTTGCTTGGTATAATAACAAGCCATACCTAGGAATCCTTCAAAAGCACTCTCTAAACAAATCCTTACTTAGAGAAATGTATACCCCCTTTGTTCTAGTGGCCAGATGCAAACTATGAATCCTTCAATGCGTTATCAGGAAGATAACCTCACAATCAGACACATACTGAATCCCCAATCAGCCCAGCTTCCCAACATCCATCTTGTCAAAAAGGACTTTGATGGCTAACAGGCTGGGTACTTCTCATTCAAATTTGACCGCGGGCTGACTTTGTGATGTTTTAAGGCAAAAACCACACCTCGCTTCTTGCCCCCCTCGAATTTCTCCCAGTGAATTATGGGCAATACACATGCACAGTTGATATACAAAGTGCATATTCCTTTAAGCACTAACTCCTCCCAAAAACTCCTCCCTAACTCCACCTTTGCACACCTAGTTAGCATGATTGATATCAGATTTATGGTTTTATTACTATATAATCAGTATCTCTAATTCCTACACGTTGCAGGCTTTCTCTGACACCCCCCTGCCCGCTGCAAAGGGTAACATTAAACTTTATAACCCTGTACTTTGAAGGCTTTCTCTGACACCCCCCTGCCCGCTGAAAAGCATAATAAACTTTTACAAAACTACCAAGATTGCTTAGGCCTGGTAATTCTTTCAGACTAAAAAAACCCTCAAAGGATTTCCTAGAAATCCATCCCTTTCTCACCCTCTTCAGCCCCAGTGTCCCCTCTGCCTCTGTGGCCGGATGAAAAGTAAACGCTTGTGAGATTGTGCTTTCCCAAGCAGCTGGGTGGAGGAGATGAGGGGAGAGACCATCTGCAAAGGAGAGAGACAGCCTTGGGAAGGCCTGTGGGCTGCTTCTTCATGAGCTCTCTGGGGGGCCCCAGACCCTCCCAGCCAAGCTTTGGACACTGCCAGTGGCTGAGGGTGTGGTCTGATATCCCGAAGCCCAAGGAGAGCCGATGGCAGAGTTTATAAGAGGCTCAGTGTGCCTGGGTGAGAGTATGCAGCGCCCTGGAGAGGGCGGGAGCAAGGAGGAAAGGAGAACTAAGGGTGGGTGCCTTTACCATCAGCCCTTTACCACTAGAAGGGGAACATAGGAGGCCTGCCCCTTCACAGGCACTGCACACACATGCACATGGGCATGGACGTGCCCCTCTCCCATAGACAGGCGCACACATAGTCACTCTCTCTCTCGCTCTCTCTCTCTCTCTCTCTCTCACACACACACACACACACAGCAGTGTGTGCTTTACTGAACCTCTGCCTATTATGTGCTAAGTAGAAGGAGCCATCCACGAAAAGTTATCAAGCCATGCCATGAAAATGCCCAGGATGCTCTTGGCAGATTAAGTGGATGAGGTGCACAAAGTCATGGAAATGCAGTTGGTTTATTGGATGGAGCACTGAGCTTGGAATCAAGAACACCTGGGCTCCAACACTGCCTTGGACATATTAGAGGGTATGCGTGTGTGCGTGCGTGTGCGTGTGCGTGCGTGTGCGTGTGCATGCGTGTGTGCGTGTGCGTGTGTGTGTGCGTGTGTGTGCGTGTGTGTGTGTGCGTGTGTGTGTGCGTGCGTGTGTGTGTGTGTGTGTGTG
>JAQQSV010008776.1:0-13687 GCA_028646515.1 Pseudochirops corinnae | reverse complement strand
TTGGGCCTCTTTTGTCATTTGAGTTAATCTATTTTTTAGGGTGTTGATTTCTTCAGTCAGATTGCTGACTCTCTCTGTTCATGATTTTCTTGCAACATTCTTATTTCTCTTCCCGATTTTTCTTCCACTTCTCTTATTTGGTTTTCAAAATCCTTCTTCAGCTCATTTCTAGCTTTAAGGCATTCTTCATGTTTATTGGAAGCTCCTGGTGGGGGAGCTCTGGCTGCGCTCTCCTCCTCCCTCTCTTTGCCATGATCTTTCTTTTCCCCAAAGAAGGAATCTAGGGTTTGGTTGCTGTTCTTACTTTGCTTCTTACTCATGGTTGGTCAGTCCATGATTTTTTTTTTAATTTAAATCTCTGTGGGGCTCTGCTTCCAGAAGGGAAAGCTTTGTCCCAAATTGCTAGGGTCCTCCTGGCTGCCGTAGCTCTCAGGAAGGTGCTGGGTCCTTTTCCTACTTACTTCCAGCTCACTGGATAATGAAGACTCACAGGACCAAAGCCCAAGACCGTGATCCAACTCCAGGCCGCTCAACGCGAGAGCTCTTTGCCTCTGAACGATTGCTTAGTCCCCCTGCTGTCTGCAGGCCGAAGGCGCGGAAGCTGCAATGCAGAGGCAGGTGTAGAACTTCTGCCTTTCACTTTCCCACCCTGGAGGCATTTCAGCTGGACTGCTTTTCTCCCAAGACCTCCCAACCTCCACTGACCTAGTTCTGAACACTGCTCGCAGCTGCCGCTAATCCGCTCACCCAAGGCTCCTCGGCTCCTTACGTCCAGCCGCCCCCGGGGCTCAGCCAGGGCTTCAGGCCAGGCTGGTTTCAGTTCGCAGTGCTGATATGGTTCCTCGTAGTCGAGCTAACTTTAGTGGAAAGTATATTTGTGTGCGTTTTGGAGTTCTAGGATTAGTTTAGAGTCATATTTTATGAGTATTTTGGGGTAGCTATGTGAGAGCTGCGATATGTTGCTGCTCCTATGCTGCCATCTTGGCTCCGCCCCCCGGGGCTGTGGAATAAACTTTCATCAAAGGTAAGGGGTCCTTTTCCTTGGAGATCTTTAAGCTGAGGTTGGATGAATATTTGTTAGGTATATTATAGTGGGATCTGCTTTTGTGTATGGGACTAGATGGCTGCTGAGGTCCCTTCTAACTCTCAAATTTTCTGATTATATAATTCTAGAATTCTCTAATGTTTTCTGTGCTTACTAAGAAGTAATAAAGCTGAATTTCTAAGTGATTGAGTCAGCTGCTCTACAGCAGAGGTTCTGAACCTTTTTTTGTGTCATTGACCTCTTTAACAATCTGGTGAAATCTATGAGCCCTTCCTCAGAATAATGTCTTTAAATTCATAAAAATAAAATACAGTGGATTACAGAGGAAATCAGTTATATTGAAATAGTTAGCAAAGCATTAAAAAAAAAGTTCACAGAACACAGATCAAGAATTCCTGCTCTATAGCACTTCCAGAACATAGGGTATATCCTTTTTTCTTTGCTAGACTCCATAACATTACACAATAGGCCCCCCTATCACTGTGTCATCCTAGATGTCAAACCCAATTTTTTCTTCTACTGAGAAACAGTACCCACTTTCAGGGCTGTCCATGAGAATGGGAAAAAGAAACTACCAAGTGAAGAAAGACACTCACTCTTCTTTTGAGGGCTATTTGGATCCTGCCCTGGTTGGTAATGAGCCTCAATGGAGTAGTGACTGGGTCCTGATCACCATTGTCAGTGGCATCTGCCTCAATCCTAAGAGTCTGCCATGTTATCTCCTTAAATGTCAGAACCTGGCAGGAGAGAAGACATTTCCTCAAAATGCTGGTAATGATTGAACTGACCAAAAGGGGGCAGTAAGACTAAGGCCATAAAGCATACAAGGAATAAAGGCTCCCACCACTTTCAGCTGAGTAGAGCTCCAGAAGGCAACTGAATGGAGGCATCCACAATTTAAAAAAAAAAAAAGGTCAGCACCATTTATTGTTGTGAAGATTGTTTTGGTGGTAGTTACTATGTTAAAAATTTTTTTAAAATTTTGTAAGGAAAAAAGCTTCAAGGGTTTATAAATCTGAGGAGCACTTAAGGGAGTTTTAAAAATTGAAAGTATTATTATCCTTAAAAATAAACAAGGATTACTCTTATTTCAATTCTCCCCCCATTCCCCTTTCAAGCTGTCACCTCTCCACGATGGGGGTCAGTGATTCGGGTGAGGCGGAGGTCACTCTGCTGCCAATTAGGGTTAACACTGTAGCCCTGGAGCTGCCACAACTCAAAAGACGCATGAAAGGCCTTGGAGTGAATCTTGATGGTGATAGAATTAACGATAATGAACATTCCCTCCACCACCTTCTCAGCAAAGCCATACTCACTGTAAACAATGAGATAGAACAGTTAAAGGATGAAGATAACTTGAAGGCATTCTCCTTCAACCTGAAAAATGAATGAATTAAGAGAGGCTATTCCCAGTCTTTAACGTTCTATTCCTTCAATAATAAACTAGATATTGTTGGACAATGAGCATCTCAGGACTGAGGGAGAAACTAATAAAAAGAAGAAAGCATTAGGTTTCCACAGGATATTTTAAAAAAAAGAATATATTCTCTTTAAGCATACATTTCTATACTTCCACAGTGAAAGGCTAAAAGCTAAAAAGGAAGGAGAAGGAATAATGCTCTGAGGGCCTTTTACTTAGTATGTAGTTCTGTCTTACATATACATATACTTGGTCTCAAATCTGTTTAAAACAAGATACCTTTTTACTAAAAACTTCTCTCCCTACTCCCTTTTGATATCCCCATTTCTTCACCCAGTCTCATGTTATACTAGGAGATGGAAGGGAAAAGAGCTTAAAGAAAAGACATCAGAGTAGCTTGATACTTTGAAATGTGAGGGATAACCCTCCCCACTTCTCTTCCATATTAAGACTTTTTTTATTCTTCCACTACCACACATCCCATATTTAATCCTGTTGACTTTAACTTTGAAAACTCACATATGTGCCCTCTTTTTTTATTTCCATTACCAACACTGTACCCCAGGCCCTCATGACCACTCTCGACTTTTAAAGTAAGTACTAGGAGGTCTTCCCACCAGATTAACTTCCTTCACACATAAATCCGGTAACATAACCCCTTCACTCAAAACTCTTTAATGATTTCCTATCCTCTGCCAAAGAAAGTTCACAATCCTTAGCGTGGACAACAAAGTCCTCCACAATCTGACATGATACTGCCTTTCTTAAAAAAAAAAATTTGGGGTGGCTAGGTGGTGCAGCGACTAGAGCACCAGCCAGGAAGTTGGCAGGACCGAAGTTCAAATCCGGCCTCAGACACTTAACACGTACTAGCCGTGTGACCTTGGGCAAGTCACTTAACCCCAATTGCCCTGCCCTCCAAAAAAGCAAAAAAAAAAAAATTGTATTGATGCCTTCTGTTTTTACAGCACTGTCATTTCTGCATATTCCTGGTTTTCATTGTGCATGTGTATGCACATGTGCTCAAACACACACATACACTCTTAGTTCTCTCTTATGAAAACAAAAATTAGTTATACCAATTAACCAAAACTGCAACTATATCTGACAAACACCTACTTCCTACTGAGAGAAGTCAATGTTTTTATCTTTAATTTCTTTCCCTTGTTTTATGGGATTTGCAAGTAATAGTCAGAAATGGGAGCATCCTTACTTTATTTATTGGGAAAGCTTCCAGTACTTCTCCACTGCAATCTTATCTTTCCAGAATTATTTAACATGACTCTTGTCTCCATGTGTACTGTGCTCTAACCAAACCGGACTACTTTTGATTCTGTACTTTCCTGCCTCTATTTCTTTGTTCATGCAAGGTATGTTCTCCCCTGACATCTTCAACTGTTGAAAACCTACATACCCTTTAAGGCTCAGCTAATATGCCATCTCTTCCATGAAGCTTTCCCTTCTCCAGTTAAAAAAAAATCTTTCCCCCTCCTTGCCTGGATAATACAAAGCACTTGATTTAGATTTCTCTGATGCACTTATAAAGTATTACCAATATCAAGTATTACTAATTATTAGCAGGCGTTGGTTTGTAACATTTTTCACTATAATTATTTATGTCATATCATCAATATTTCAATGTCAACTCCATGAGGGTAGGGACCACACCTTATTTATCTCTCTGAACCTGTCCCAGGAGGTCCAGTCATAGAGCTCTGAATATAATAGACACTTAATGTTTATTAAAGTTAACATTGGCTACTCCTGGCTTATTTGTCATACTACTTCTAATCACAGAAATAAACATCTTAAAGATATAAATGGAATCAGAGCAACTGACCTCTGTCCTGAAGCCAGGGCAATAGGAGACTGTCCATTGGGGGGCCGAGGCTCTTCACATGTTCTCATCTCTAGTTCTACTTTATCCAGGCACTGTAAGGGAAGCCATTGAGAAGTGAATACTCAGTAAAGCACATAAAAAGATCTTGGGATTACTAGACTTGGAGCTGGAAGGGACCTTAGAGATCATCTAATACAACTATAACATCTTACAAATCAAGAAACTCAGGAGGGTAAACAACTTGCCCAAGGTCACAAGATAGTAAGTAAGATGACTTGGATTTGAACCCAGTCATTTGACTCCAAATCCAATGTCCTTTCCACAACATCACACTGTTTCTCAATTATTCCCAGCATTACCCAATTCTATCTCCCTTTCTCTCACCTGGATGCATTAAGTTAATTTTTATAAGGAAATTATAACTGAGAGATGTTAAATGTCTTCTCCAAAGTCATACATAAGTGGCTGAGACAGGATCTCCTAAATTCAAACTTAGTGTTTCTTCTACTTTATAATGAATTGAGATCACTGCCTGAGAGATTCTTGGAAAAAATGAGGTATTCTAAGGGTAAAGCAAAACTAGAGAACTCAGAAGTCTTGATTTCTGTTCTTTAGCTATAATCACTACACCACAAAGACCTATAGGGCTAATTAAGCAACAAAGTATCTTCAGAAAAACCCAAACGACAAGAAGCAGTCACAGCCTCCCATTTCCCAAAGGAAGAAACAAAGACTGAGATAGGAGTCTGAAATTTCCTCAGAAATGTAAATGAATTTTACTTGTACCTTGGTGGGGCCAATATGCTAGCATTTAATAGTTATTGTCTCACCATGGGACCTACAGAGAATAAAAAATTAGGATAACTAACAGCAACTAAGAATGGGATTGGTTGCTTTGTCAAAGAAAAAAGCTGAGTGCTAAGAATAAAAAAAGGTATGGAAGTTGAAGGGTAGCTCCAGCCTAATTTTCAGAACTATTTAATATTATTCCCCTTCAAATACTCTGTTTCAGCCAAATCAACTTATTTATTGCTCCCTGAAGTCAGCATTTCATTTCCCACCTCCAAGCTTTTGAATCTCAAATGCCTATAATGTACTCACCTCTAATTCTTAACCCTAAGTTTCATTCAAGGTTCAATTAAGTTACCACTTCTTATGGGGAACATTTAATGATCCCCCTTTATGTTTTCTTTCTGCTCAAATTATTTTGTATTTATATATCTGTTTAATCACTGAATCCTCCAACAAGACTATAAGCACCTTGAGGAAAGGTACTGTTTTTCACTTTTGTCTTTATATCCCTAGCATCTTTCATGGTGCCCTTATATTAGTAGGCATTTAATAAATGCTTTAAGAAATGAACTGATTCCAGAGATAATACCCAAGAAAAAGTTCTGAGAAGGGGCTTCAAAATGAACAGACTATGGGGCAGCAGGGTGGTGCAGTGTACAGAGCACTGGCTCCGGAGTCAGGAGGACTTGAGTTCAAATGCAGTCTCAGATACTTAACACAAAATAACCATGTGACCTTGGGCAAGCCAACTGCCCTACCTTCCCCCCTCCAAAAAGCAAAAAAACAAAACTAACAGACTAACAAACAACTAATTGATCTGGTCAGTTCCTTAGATTTTAGCAGGTTTTTGAGATTCACTATAACTTTCCATCTATCCTTGTTATTTTTAAGTCTTGCTTGTTTCTCTGTAGTAGAGAAAACCTCGTTTAAAAAAAAACAACTTAAAGGAATTGTCATGTATTTGTTTCAGAGACAGCAGGCAGGAGAGAAAGTCATGTCAATCTATTTCCCACTCTGCATGGACATGCTGAATGATAAGAAATACAAATAAAAGATCAGGCCTAATGGTAGTACTGGAAGACAAAAGTCAAAACTACATTCCTCAGGCTCTGAGAGCAGCTGTTACTGCTGTGTTGTTTCAGTTGCGTCCAACTCCTCATGACCCCATTTGGGGTTTTCTTGGCAGAGATACTGGAATGGTTTACCATTTCTTTCTCTAGGCCATTTTACAGATGAGGAACTGAGGCAAACAGGGTTTTGTTATTTGTTTTAAGTGACTTGCCCAGGGTCACACCGCTAGTGTCTGAAACTGGATTTGAACTCATGAGGATAAGTCTTCTTGATTCCAAGCTCAGTGTTCTATCCACTGTGCCATCTACCACTTAATGAGAAGCCAATTAAGTCTTCAGGGAATTTAAACCAGAAAGAGGCCTGTTCACCCACAGAAAGGTCTTTTAAGCATCTAAGCTATCCTAGGTATTTATCTGATCAGCATTAAAAGAAGTATGACATCACAAAATTATCAAATGCCTGTCCATCTTTAACTAGCTCTTTCAGAAGTTAGGTGACAAGCCTTGTTTGATTAGATAAAATAAAAGAAATACATTTCCAGAGGAAAGGCTATGGACTTGCAACATGGTGCAATGTAAAGAGCACTGGACTTGGAGTTGGAAGACAAGAGCTCAAATTCTAGATCTGATGCAATCTAGGTGTATGACCATTGGCAAGGCATTTCACCTATTCTTTTCCTCATATTTCCTCATCTATAAAACCTACATTGTCTCCAGCCACAGAGTTACTGTGAGGAAAAATGCTTTAAAAGCCCGAACATTTTATCAATTATTATTATTATAGCCATCATTATTATTACCAGACAGATTGGATGTGTCTTCAGCTTTGTCCATTGGATCTGAAAAAAAAAATGGAAAAAAGAGGAAAGAATTAATAATGTTTCCTTTCCAAGCAGACCTACCCAGCTAAAAAAGTAGCCAGCTATCTAATTCCCATGCTCACCCTGATGGAGGCCTTGTTGCAGAAGACCCGAGTGATAGCTAACCATGTGGGAAGTTCTAAGACATTCTGAAGAACCTCTTCATCCAGTTCCAGGTTGGTCAGTTGTCCCTCCCCTTTCAGAGTACTCAGGTTGATTTTGTCAGGTGACAAATTCTTAGTAAATCTGATGCAAAAATGAGAATCAATTACTTCCTCAGGCATCTGCTAAATGGACTCTTCAGTCCAGAATGTTTCACTGCTCAGAGTAAAATCAAATCTCTGATATTTAACAATAAACCTACACATATTTTCTCTGAGTGTGCACTACCCCTTTCCTGCATTCAGGGTCCACAGAAACTCCAACAGTTCAGAAAAACTGAGGTCTTCACAAGTTTAGTTCTTAAGAACTCTGAATAAAAGATGTTTGGAGGACTGTTAGTATGAGCAATCTTCATTACTCTTCCCTCCAAAAGTTTCATTCATTTTCTAGTCACACTATCATAAAATCAAACATTTACATCAACAGCATAATAAAGTTTAAATATTTTGCTAAAAATTATAAAAAAAGAAATGAGCAAGTAGTCAGTAAAGTAGCAGGGTATATCAGTTACCAAGAAGAGAGGAGGACAAAAATAGTGATGCAGTAGTATCAGCCGTGGAGAATAAGGAAAGAAGAAACAGGACAGCAATTTCCTTTCACTTACTGCCCTACAAGTCAGAGAAGAGTCTCATTCACTGTGAAGTGGTGATAATTAATAAGCATTACTCAAGCCTCAGTAGAACTGAACAGCTTAATGTTCTATTCATGCTATACCAGTAAATAATATTATACAGCAGTTGTTATTGCAATATTAATAGCAGAGAAAATGAAAAGTGTGGTAAGTTAGAGTGGGAGAAGAAAAAAGCCAAAAGTCAGCCAGTTTAAACTAGGGCCTAGTCCCTGATGCACAAGAAAATACAGCTGTCTGGTTTGGTTGGTCTTTACAATGGAGGTCTTCCTCCTCCCCCACCAGAATCCCCCAGGTAATCCCGCCAGTTCTCCAAGGGTCTTATATTTTTAGTTGCTATGGATGCCCCAGTATCTTACCACTTCCTAACCACTCAATAAAAGCCCACATTTAGGAAAGGAGATAAATTAGCAAGTATCAAAGCGAAAATTAAAGAAATTATGAGATATAAGTTTAATGAATTCAATTATATAAAAACAATTAAGTTTGCAGAAATACTGAATCTAAAAGGAAAATAAATGAAACTGTTATATTTATGACAATTGATAGATAATAAATAGCTTGCTTGACTTACAGATCTTAGATTGTATTAAAAAATTTTAAATCAAGCCTCCATTGGTTAAGTGATAAACGCATGTGAACAGATAACACATTTACAAGGAGAATGAATGTTAGCCACTTCGAGGCCTACAAAATGAGAATTAGATTTTAGTATTTTTCTTTTAAAAACTGCACTATAGGGGCGGCTAGGTGGCACAGTGAATAGAGCACTGGCCCTGGAGTCAGGAGGACCTGAGTTCAAATATGGCCTCAGACACTTGACACACTTACTAGCCGTGTGACTTTGGGCAAGTCATTTAACCCCAATTGCCCTCCAAAAAGCAAAAAAACCCCAAAAAACACTGCACCATAAGGAACAATGTGGTACATAAAAAGACTACAGGAATGAGACCTCAATTCTAATCCAGTTTGATCAATCTTAAGTCCCAAGGTTGTGACCTTGAAGCAAACTACTTTCCCTCTAGGGACCTCAGCTTTCTCACCTATATAAGAAGGACAAGGACACATCGATATAAGAAGGGGGTTGGACAAAATAAGCATTACTTTAGACGTCTAGAGGATTTTCCAGATCAAATATTCTGCAACTGAAGCTGTGTGCTCGAGCGTGCGTGCGTGTGTGTGTGTGTGTGTGTGTGTGTGTGTGTGTGTGTGTGTGTGTTTTGGAGGAGAAAAATTAGGAAGGGGTAGATTGTCTACCAATGTAATGTCACTTACATATAAAATTGGAAATAAAATTCAATTCATCACTTATATTCTTTTCTAATTCTCTAATTGCTTTGTTATCCTCATCCACATTAACATCTGTTGTAAATTCTTTTTCTCCTAGACTAACGTATTGCTACCACAATATCTCTAAGCAAAGACTCTCTGATCTTACCACAAAAAAAGAAACCATCAGTGGTAAGCTCCCTCATTTCAATTCTATACTTCAAATCAATCCACCAACCAATCAACAAGCATTTATTATGTGCTTACTATTTGCCAGGCACTGTACTAATTGCTAGAGATTTTTAAAAAAGAAAAGAAAACCATTCCACTATATTTGTGTGCCACAATGATTCAGTCATTTGTCACTTATGATATGCTAGGGTACAGTGCTAACCCATTTTTACTGAACTCAATGATTAATAGTTAGCCCACTCCTATCCCTATTCACCCTATCCCAGAAATACTGAACCACCAGCTGTCAAATCCCATTCTCCCATCCTCAACTCACTTCTCCTTCAGGCCTGTCCACCTAAACTCTACTCCCAATTTCTCACTCCAATCTCTTCCACTGTGCCCTCTAGAACATCTGCTCCAAAACAAAGACTTTTTTCTTTTTCATTCTTTCTATCTTCTGACCCTCAATGAGACATGGCTCTTGCCCAATGATATCACTTCTCTTACTACCCATTCTAGAACTGACTGATTAAACTTATTCTCTCACACTCCCAACTAACTTGCCACAGTATGGTGATTAAAATACTCCTTGCTTCCTACAGCCAATTTCAGATGCTCCGAAGACCACCTTGCAACCTCTCCAGCTCTGAGCTTAACTACCCAAATTTTATCACCCAATCAAGATCTTAATCTATAGATTCCCAGGACTCTTATTCTTGGTTCAATGATTTCAGTGCCTGGTTTAAAGTCTTTCTTTTTCTTTACTCTCCTGCCTTCATGCTAGGGGACTGCAATATACATATTGATACTTTTTCAAACACCCTAACATCCCAGTTCCTCCATCCACTGGCCCCATCTTAACATTCCAACCTTCTAACATCTTATTCACCATTCTCCTCTTCAAACACTCTACTCTCTACCTATTCTGGTTTAATCATACTTCCTCAAATATATCACTCAGTCACTAATCTCCATGCCATTTCAGAGACTATCCCTATGCCTACAATGCTCTGCCCTTTTACTTCCACCTCTTAGCTTCCTTCACTTCCCTCATTACCATGACCTACCATAGAGATCATATGAGCTTTGGCTGATTTTTATTTTGATACTTTGAAAGTTCTATAATTTAAACATTATGGAAGCTCCCTTCAACAACAGTTAGCAATCCCTCGACATTTCATGACTTGGCATGGCTCCCAAATTAGTCATCTGGTAGCCAAATTTCTGGTAATAAGTCATTCTGAATTTGGTTAGGCAGATATTTGGTCTGTTGTTAGACACATATTTTGTGAGGGTTATTGCAGGCTACAGCGGTAATGTTTGAGGGACAGGGTGTGTCCGAGGCCCTGGAATTAGCTGGGTCACGTAGAGGTTAGAGCATACTGCACTGCCCCTGGTCATTTGGAGGCCAGGGGTACTGAATTGCTCAAAATTCTCTTATGTGGAGTTACCTGATGTTCCAGATAAGTGTCTCTACACCCTGGGGTCTTCATGCCCTTGTGACTGCACCTTCCCTCTCTCATTTTTGTTTCATCCTGTTTTAGGCAGCTGGGCTCTGTTGTTTGTCATTTATGGTGTGTGGGTTTGGGCTAGATTAAGACTCAAACTGGTGAGGCAGATTTGAAGTCTGCCTTGAGATCTGGCTGTAAAGCTTCTCCATGGAGAGGACTCAATAAACTTTCTCCGCTTGGACCTTCGAGCCTTGACTCTTCAGTTCTTGAGAATGTGCTGGCGCTTTCCCGATTGAGGTAAGTAACTGGCTGCCCCTGTAGTTAAGTTAGGGTACCTTGACAGAGAGCCCTGGCAATACTTAAAGATGAATTTTGAATGCATTAAGACCTAGCAAACTTATGCTCTACTGGGTCTGTGAGTATTTAATATACACTAGATATAGCAAAAAATCCCACCTTATACACTTACTAGCTAAGTGATGATCCTGGGCAAATCACTTAACTTTTCTCAGACTACTCATCTGTAAAATGGAGATTATAATTTCTGTAGCACTTAGCTCAGAAATCTAGTATGACAATCAAACAAGATAATATATATAGATATTATATGTATACAGATTACATATATCATATATTATAAATAGGTTATATATATGTGTATATATGTATACATATATAGTGTGTGTGTGTATAGCTTGAGGAATATTTAGTACTCATGGTTGGCTGTGCCAATATGATAATCCACATGCCAATATGATAGTTTATAGAACCAAATAAAACAAAATTCATTTTAAGAAACAAAAAATCTAGAATATCAAAGAAGATAATGAAAAAGATAGGAATGAAGGGAGAATAGCACTTCCAGAACTCAAAACTATATTATTTTTTTGGAAGGGGGAAGGCAAGGCAATTGGGGTTAAGTGACTTGCCCAAGGTCACACAGTTAAGTGTCAAGTGTGGGAGGCCATATTTGAACTCAGGTCCTCCTGACTCCAGCGCCAGTGCTCTACTCACTGTACCACCTAGCTGCCCCTTCAAAACTATATTATAAAGCAGGAATCTTCAAAACCATTTGGTACTGGTTTAAAAATGGAAAAGTAGATCAGCAGAACAGATTAGACAAGACAGAATTACTATCAATGGAACTTAATCCAGGGACATGTGAACAACAACATGGAGGACTGGATATTTTTTCTACCTTGATAACCTATCAAACCTCTCCAAAACAGAAATTAAACATTAAAGATATAGCAACCTTACTATCTCTATGGTCCAAGACACCAGGGACCCAAAAGAAGGTAAAAAACAACAACAAAAAAAAAATCCCAAAAGCTCACTCAGCACCCCTCTGCACTGACCTAACTATGGGCTTGCAATAAAATACACCCTGTTCCCCCTCCCTCTTCATAGTATTGTATTGGCTTAAGCTCCAAAGTGTAGAAGTTTCCTGAGGCCATAACAGCCTATGTCCCTACACTGGGTGCTGCAAAAACGTCTGTATGAGAGTAGAGGAACAGAGTGAAAGAGGCAGAACATGTCTAGGCTAGAAACAGGAACTTAACAACACACTAACCCCACCTTCTCCCAAAGCCCTAGAATCAAATTCCAAGTGATAGAAATCAACCCCAGCTGCTCTGAATAGCTAGTGCAGGGAACTGAGGAACAGAGCTAATAGGACAGGATACTGTGTGTGACTATAAGGCACTCCACTAAGCCTAGTTAAAAAGCACAGCATCCAACTGGGATCAGTTCTGTCCCCCTAAAAGTCATTTGGAGCACAGACCTAGGCTAAACTGTAATTTGCCTAGAGTGGAAGGAGACTGAGATGTTCTGAGATCCAACCCCCAGGGAAACCAGCATTAGAGAGGAGGGAAGCAGAAAGTGAGCAATAAAACGGGAAAAAAATGAAATTATAAAACATTTCAGGAGGAAGAAAACATAAAGATCTAGAACACAAGTAGATAAATAAACAAGGAAAATATTAACAACAAAAGAAAATGTAATCTCCAGATCTAGTAAATGAGTTTAGAATTCTGTGAATAAATATCGTAAAAACAAAAACATTTGATGAGACAGGATCCTGCCGAATTGAGGAAAACATAAAAACATGACGTGTAGTTCCTTACTGGTTTAAAAAAGAAATGAGAATTACAAGAGCAGAATTTATGGCCTGTACAACAGAAATAATTGGCAGAATGGAAAAACTTGAATCTGCAAAGACAAACCTTACGAAAGAAACAAAAGAGATGACAAACTGATTGGGAATTCAAATATACAGAAGTGTAAGACAGAACAATCCAAGAGAAGCAAAAAGTAATTACATTAAAAGAAAACATGTTGACAAAAACAGCAGAACTTAAGGGGAAATTTGACATATATTATCGAGGAGAAATATAAAGTAAACATTAAGGACTTTGGGATTTCATAAGGTCAAATCATTTACTTCTTTTTTAATATATTAAATCAGTTTATTTACTTTTAGTTTACAACATTCAGTTCCATAGTCCCTTGAGTTTCAGATTTTTTCCCCCTCTCCCCCCCCCCCCCCATCATGCCAGCATGGATGCGGTTACAGGATCTACAGGTATCTTCCCATTAATCATTAATCAGTTTGTAAAGAAGGATTGTAACTGATGGAATGGTCAGTGGGAAAGAGAAACAGAACAAAACAAGAAAAAGAAACAGAGCAAGTAGTTTGTTTCAATCTGCACTGAGACTCTGCATCTCCTTCTCTGGATGTGGATATCTCCTTCAATCATGAGTCTTTTGGAGTTGTCCTATAACATTGTATTGCTGAACAAGCTATGGTATATGAATGTAATGGAATACTATTGTGCTATAAGAAATGGGAAGGAGATGGACTTCATAATTACCTGGAGAGGCTTATACGGACTGATGCTAAGTGAGAAGAGCAGAACCAGGCAAAACCTGTACACAATCACAGACACATCTTACATATGATGACCAACCTTGATA
>JAQQSV010008775.1:0-13687 GCA_028646515.1 Pseudochirops corinnae | reverse complement strand
ATGTTTTGAATATTTGTCTTGATTTGTAATGGAATAAACAGAGTGTTCACTATATTTTGCAATCTGAACTCTAAAAGCTGTTCACAGTAGCATTCCTTTGGGAATCTGCTGGTGCATGGCATTACACCCCAGTTGCCTTGCCTTTCCTCCTCCAAAAAAGAAAAATCATTTGTGGTCCTTTTGAATATATATATATATATTTTAGTTAGCTGGTCTATCTATTTTCTGTTGTTCTTGCTACATCACCTATCCAAACTTTTTTCACATAATAGATGGCTTCTGATACATCTGTCATCCCTGAACTTTTTCAGTTATTGATTTGCCCTGCAATGTTGCAGATTGGATTTGCATTCAATTCTTCCATTATTCTCAGTATTAGTGAGCTGAGCTCAGACAAAAATGTTTCATTAAAAAGCAACCACTTGAAATCAGCAATAAGACTCTAATCAGTTGTTCCAAAATTTAGTTTGTTTAATGGGATTGAATTAATTGGTTATTTTTGTTCTGTTTAACCTTATGGATGCATATATCGCAGCTACAGCTTAAGTCAGTTAACTTTTCAGCCAATTAACTAAAAAAAACAAACTATTTATTAAATATGTCAGACACTGACGTTGGCTTCATGTGGGCTAACACAAAAATGAAATATTCCTGCTATCAAAAAATTGACGTTCTATCTGGGAAACATATTGTATATATAATATAAATCCAAAATATGTAACAAGAAAAAACAGACATTTGGAGGGTGGGGTGGTCACTAAAAAATGTCAAAGAAGGAAAAGCTTAACCTTAGTTACCTGGCAGTTTTGGTATTACAGTGCCCTACTCTCCTCCACCCCACCCCTCTGCCCATTAATTGCTCAACAACTCTTCTTAGTCTGCAATTTAGGCTAACTGGTATATAATTCTGAAATGTCTTTTCCTTATTCTTTTATAAATAAATATAGCCTAAAGTCTACATTCATTCTATCTCCTATCAGTGCCATCCTTTACAGCCTTTCAACTTTGCCACCATGATTCCATTAGCCAGTTCTTTGATCATTTTGCGTGGTTCTCTTAAGATACAGTTCACTAGATATCATCTATCATGACTATTTAAATAATAAGCTCTTTATTTTGGCCATTGATTTACATTCCAAAAACAAATTTGAGAGATTTATATTGTACTTGTGCTTATAAGGGAACTTCTTATGAGAACAAAATAAATAAAAATTTAACACTTTATTGGCATTTGTTCTTCCTTGCCCATAGTAATTGCTGGTTCCACAATTTCCATGGGGAGAACACTGTTCCTTTGTTTTCCCTATAAATCCATCCATATTTGTTATGCTCATAATCATGTGTGGAAAGAAGCAATTAGCACTATGAGGCTGTTTGTAATAGTTTATTCCAAAATATCAACAACACAAATGGTTGTTTGACAGGTGGGGCATGTCCTGAAATCAAGTACACATAGATTGCTAGCTTACATCAAGATAGAACCTTGGGAAAACAGAATGTATTTTTAGGAACTTTTGTGAAAAACTGTAAAGACAAAAAATAAAACTGAAACTCTCTCAGCTATTCAGCCAGTCCTGTTGTTGTTACTATTTTAAGGAACAAAACATTTCTTCTACCTCAAGGTATTGCATTTTTGCCTCTAAGGCTTTCCCCACCTTCCTCTGAAATAACAAATGCATTCTCCAATGTTTAAAGTTTGGTTTATGTCAAGGACCTGTGAGAAGTTATTGATTTTTTTAATACTAAAAAAAAAAAAAAACCCTGCCTCTAGGCAAGGTGTAAATATTAGATTCTTTTGCTTTCAATTTCTATTTTTTTCTAAATATATTTTTTTCTTTCTACTTCTTTGTTGAATACAAAAGCTGAAAAGGAATAATTGATTTCAAATTTTTAATCTAAAAAATCCATCAAATTCATATGTTTTGCATTTGTCTGAAGTTACCAATAGGAGAAAGACAAAAAAAAAAAATCTTCTAACTTAAGGATGTGACCTAGTTTTCCTTTGTCAGTGTCTGGAGTCTCTTGCCCATTATTCTAGAGCAGCACATACCTTTTTAGAAGGTTCTCTTTCACTGCTCAAATTTGACACTTAAATCATTCATGTTAACATTATACGAGGAGATTTTTTTCTATTCCATTCTTGATGAATTTGACAGGTTTCAAAATTCACATTTTTAATGATGAACATTTTTTTTCCCTTCTCTTGTTAATTTTATTCTCTTTTTCTTTTACTTTGTTAGCTAATAATAGTCGAATACAGATATGCAAAATAACATGTGAGATGGCTGGTTATTCCTACTAAGGTTATTCTTACTGATGATCTGGCATTTTTGATTGGGATACCAACACAAATCAAATTCTTAGAAAATTTAAATAGTTTTAGAGGAGTATAATACTAGGTATTAATCACTTAACAAGTATTTGTCATATGCCTACAATGGGCCAGGCACTAGGAATGTAAAGACAAAAATGGGCAATGGAATGTTAAATTGGTAGGAAAAACATGAAGGTCAGTTTAGTTTTGCTTTAGATTTCATAGAGAGACAGGATATATTAGATTATTTAAATATAGTTTGAAGTAATATTTTGAAGGACTTTAAAAATAAATGAGGGCAAATAACAACAACTCTTAAAAACACAAAAAGATGGAAGTAGCATTTACTTTACTCCAGATGGGTAACAAAATCAAAATGCATTGAGATGGGCATTTTGTAGTGTAAGGGATTACTTGCAGTGAAGTCTCCCCATTCTGAAACATCAAATTCAGAGTGGCTTTAGCATCCACTAGGCCTAAGTTTAGAAATCACCTGACCTTACAGGAATCTGGGACTTAGAGCAATGGAGACCCTCCCCAGGGCCACCCCAGCACAAGATATGCCAAATAAGGATGAAACTGGTTTCCTGGACTTGCATTGGACACCCACACGTTTCTGTGTTCTTTGTCTCTGACATAGATTCCTGCATTTCTATTGTGAGCCTCCCTCTCCACCAATGGGGGTAAAAACCAGTTGTGAGCTGAGGTTTCTGGGTTAGGGGATATACAACCAAGGGCTTGCTTCTACATGTTGCACTCCCTGGCAGATACTGTCTGAGTGACAGGGGCAGTGCCCTTTCTCATGAGAAAGAATAAAGACATTTTCTGCTCACAGACTCAGACTCCCAACTCTTTCATCTCACACAGCAGTCTAGCCCATATGAGAATTTGTTTTGGTGGACCATACGTGTTTATACTGCAGGTTTTGCTTTACAGAGTTGTTTGTTGTTGTTGTTGTTGTTTGCTTGTGTGTCTATTTGTTGTAATTAATAATAGAAGAGAGGTATAATTGTATGTAAAATAATTAGTCAATCAAAATATATAATGTCACACCTTAGAATACCCCTACATACTCTTTTTTTGTTTTTTGTTTTTTGTGTAGGAAAATCTTTATTTGCTTTCTGGTAGCCTCTTATTTTTTGGCCTTTGGAGCAGCTGCTTTCTGGCTGGGCACCTTCTGGGCGGGTCCCTTCTGAGCGGGTCCCTTCTTGGCTGGGGCCTTCTGGCCTGAGGCTTTCTGACCCTTCTGGCTGGGGGCTGCCTTCTGGCCTTCAGCCTTCTTTCAGGGGACCTTCTTTGCAGAGACCTTTGCGGCAAGCACCTTCTGGACGGCTCCCTTCTTAGGAGACCCCTTCTGGGTGAATGCCTTCTGGAGCTTCTTCACTTCATGCTTGATAATTCTATTTCTCATTTTCTTAGCCTTCATGACTTTGTAACGGTCAAAATCTGTCATCTTCACTTTCCGTTCTCTGGCTTCAATCTTCTTGGCCCATCTAGTGGCTTTCCATTTTGTATTGATCTTTTCCTTCTCCCACGTGGCCCGGATGTACTTCTGACGAGCACTGTGTGGGAACTTGAGCACGAAGTCTGTGAGTTGCATACCCTTAAAAAGCATGGCCTGCCTCCTCACACTGCTGCAGGGGCCATCAACCAAAGCCCGGTTCTGGTCGATCACGTCCACGATGGCCACCAGCTTGCTGGCCGTGTGGCCCGAAGGAGATGTAGGCCACGTGGCCGATCTCCACATAGCGCTTGAACACCATGTTGGCAGCGCTGAACGAGAAGCCCCCTACATTCTCAAAAAAGAAAAGTTGGAGGTTAAAACTAGAAAATTAAAAGAAATATGAATATCCTGGGTTTCTAGGTCCTGGTTTCACATCAAGGAAGTTCTCTCTGCCAATGCATGCAGGCACCTGCTCTGAAATTTGCAGTCCTAGAGAGTTGTCTGTAGGTATGGAGAGAAGCAAAGTCCAAGTCTTTCAAGTCTTCAAGTCTAAGACCTGAAACCAGATCTTCCTGCTTTGAAATATGCTCTCCATTCACTAAGTTATCGATGGTGCCTCATGGCAAACAAATAATCAGATTTATATTGTGCTGTACAGTTTCCAAATGCCCATATGAATTGTTGAACTACCACTAAAGTACTATTTTGCTTAATTTTTCAGGGAGCATCTTATAAGACAATGATTCACCACATCAAAAGACACAATACTCACCAGGCAGGCTGAAAGATCACTTTAACTCAGGAGCTCAGAGCTGGAGTAGCCTAAATCTCCAAGAGTTAGAAGCTACCAGGCTGCTTAAGGAGGGACTAATCTGCCTAGGTCATAAATAGAGCAATTCAAAGATTCCCAGGAGAGCCTGTGAGTGATTGTTGCACTTTCATTTTAAGAGAAATAGGGGTACTTAATCTCAAAAACAATCAAACAAGCAAAAGATTCATCTACTCAAATATATTTGATTTCATTAATGCAATTACCATTGTTGTTTTTAACTACAGAAATACTAAAATTAAATATATTGTATAGTAGTTTGCAATAATTATTAAAATTCCTTTAATCACTCTTAACTTTGGCATATGTATATGAGACATATGACCAATAACTCAAATATATGAATTATACATATAGTTATTATGTGGGTCACAATAACAAAATTGATTTAAATATGATATATTTGTATATATCCTAATTAAATATATAAATATCTAAATCTATGTCTATATACATAATTACATATGTGTATATGTGTATATATACATGTGTGTGTGTACACATATACACATCCTATTAAAAAGACTTAATCATTAGAATCTTGGTTTTCCAAAGATCTGTTAAATTCCAGGTAGTTATAATACACATTATTGTTAACCTAATTATGTAATATATTGAAGCATTAATATGTATTATTAATCAATGTATTATGCCACATACTCTACTATGAAAAAACATGAGAGATGACATGGCATGGTATTATAAATGAATTATGTTATTAACTAGTAATTAACAGATTTTGAGGGGAAGAAACAGTGTACACTGCCAATTTTTAAACATTTAAATAATCAATTATTTTAATAACCAATTTCTCTTAATTTTCAATTACAATTGACTTGAAGAATATAGAAACAATATAAAAACTATAAATAGTTCTGGACAGCATATACAGTCATATGAAATTTGCAGTTATTCGTATTTATCTCTACATTATTAGGCTGAATTGAGTGTGATAATCAACACTGCACTGAATGACCAGAGAATTTTGAAAATGCTCTAACAGGAAAATCAATTTTTTTGTAGGTGAACACAGATCGAAGAGGGAAAAAAAAATAAAACAAGAGTGAGTGTAAAAAGAAATTCCCCAAATCATTGATTTGAAAGGAAAAAAAAAGAAACAGAAGTAGCATCAAAGGGAACTGTTATGTATTTGAAAACACAGTACCAAGTGACAGTATGTTCCTGTTAGTCAAGATAAAATAAGATTCTAGGTAAACCATTATATAGGCCTTTCTTATTCTCATGTCTGTAAAATGTTTTCATAAAATATGGAGTCATATTTCTTTTTTTTATGTGTTTTCAGTATTAGCCATTCATGTAGTTACTCCCAGGGGTTCTTTGTATTAGAACACTGGCTTTCTTTCTTTGGGAATTGGGAAGGACAAGGAGTCCCCTATGTATTAAAATAAAACAGATGGCTATTCAGTCCTTGGGATCTATATGTAGATAACCATCTGCCAGGGTCTCAGAGATGAGGATCTTTGTAATCATAGAAACTATACAAAGTAAAGGCAATACCTTTCATTCCACTAAAAAAATAATAAATACTTTGGAATGGTTTATGAGTGTTTTATTGAACTCAGCATTAGATAGAGAAGTAGATAAGGGGCGAAAAATTAGGAAAACCTGAGTAGAATTTTGCCTCAGACATTTAGCAGTATCATGACTGAGCATTCAACTTCTTTTTTCTTCATCTGTAAAATGGGGATAATTATAGCACCTACCTCATAGAATGCTTAATTGGATCAAATGAAAGTAAATATGTGAACATCACTTTGCAGCTCTTAAAGCACCATATGAATGGTTTTGTTATCATTATCATCATCATCATCACCATCATCATCAAAACTCTGAACACCAGATCAAATATTTTATTTTTCTAGAAATTATTTTTAACTTTAAAAATTAATTTAAAATTGTTTTAGTGTCTTCCTAAATGCAATACTAAGTTAAGTGTTGGTAATTTCATGGGCATAGGAACTGATTAAGCTACAATTTGCAACACAGCCTTTTCCATAGATTACTTAATAAAAATGCAATAGTAATTCAACATTTACACAGAGCTTTAAATAGTGGTGTCAAGTCATTTCAGACAGCATAGTGAAGTGACAAAACTGCTGGTCTAGGGGCAAGGTATCTAGGTTACAGTAAATTCTGTGTGACCACTGCCAAGTTATTTGACCTCTTTAAGATTATATTTCCTTAAGGAGAAGTTATGGGAGGAGTTACAGTTGTTGTTGTGGGACAATTTTTCTGTCAGTCTTAAAGCCATCTAGATGTGTGAGTTGTTTTTACAAATCCAGTGAAGTTGATTAGACAACCTGGTTTATTCTTTGCTGAAATAACCCATTATTTGACTGGCTGGAATGAAATAATTGCTTACTTCACTATATGTCCAGGCAGGTTCCTTTGAGAGTCAATTTAAATTATGAATCAATCACTGGAATTCCTTGTGTGTGTTACACTTTTGTTTAGTTTTCACCTGTCCAAATATGTAGTCATTTTCAAATTTCATTTATTGGCAAAAACAAACAACCAAAAAAACTCAATTCCATGTGAGAGGAATGATTTTATTGACATGTAAATTGGTTTTAGAGAAAAGGTATAACTTTGAGGAAAATGAATGCATATTTGTGGATATAATTGTTCTAGTACTTAACAAAAATATAAAATTGATATGACAACTATTTTTCAAAAATAATTCATTAAAGACTTGGATAGACAGGTCAAGATGGTTATTATTTTCTAAGAAATTTCCCTGAGGAAATTAGAAAAAGTAGACTAATCAATAGATTAACCAACTAAATATTAGTAAATTCCAATAAATTGTTCAGATGAATTTTGTCTATTAAAGAGAGACAGAGAAAGGTTTCTAGTTAGGGCAGGCATTTTTGTGTGGTTTATACATTTCGTTACTTTTCTGTTAATTTCTGTGAATTGCTATTTCTCCTCTAATCAAGAACTAAAGGTCAAAAACTTATGGAAATAATAGTTACATAGACTGATTTTGATAAGTATTTAAGTGAATATATGCGCTAGATTGTGAATTTCACAAGGGTAAGGACTTTGTCTTTCAGATTCTAAATCAGTGCATTGCATTTAATTAATGGTTATTTAGAGTATGACTTTGGTACTATTGCCCATGCAGAATAAGCATATGGGGAAGTTAACTGGAACAATAAGTATTTTTCATATGCTATTCTTCTGGCTAAGACATGTGATAAGAGATGTAGTCAAGCAATTTGAAGGGCTAAGAATTTAAACTCCGAATTAGAAACTATGTGGCACTCAGCCCCAAACACTATTTTTCTAAGTCTTTCTAATTGTACTGTGCAAAACTTAGTCACCTTTCTTGTAGAGAGATTGATGGGTTGCACATGTCTTAGATTCAAGTACACAATGTGATATCCCAAAATTTTGAGCATTTTCTCCTTGTCTCCCAAATTGCAATGTTAACTAGAAGATTACTAAAAAAAAAAATAGCGTTTAATAAAATATGCATTCTATTGTTCATTTCTCTATATACCACAATTCATTAGTGGTATTTTAATAGTTCATGTAATTTTCCTCAGTAGATCTACACTCAGAGTTTTAATATAGTACAAACACATGGTTTAAAGCAAACATGGAATTAAAATTTTAAAAAAATGTAAATTCCTCTATCTCTCCTGCCTTGTTCCAGGCCTTTTATATAAATTGATATTTCCTATGCACATGAAACTAGTATAGAGAAATGGCATTGAGATTTCTTTCCCTTCACTCAAACTCAAAGGAAAACACAGAAAATAAAATATTTGCACAAAATATATTTGCACAATTCACCATCCTATTGTCAAAGCAATAAAAATCACTGGCGCAAGTTTTACATCCACATTGAGTACTAATTTGCTTATTTAGAAAAATAAAAGAGGTGGTTTTGAGAAGATTAGTTCTAAAGCCCTTTGTGGCTTTGAAAATTTATGGTTCTAGAAGATGGCAACATAGAAGCAGAAGAACTCTATGAGCTCTACCCATAACCACCTCAAATACCTATAAAATATGACTCTAAACAAATATTAGAGCTCCAGAACTTACAACATGACAGAGAAACAAAGCTCCCACCAAATGCAGCCAGGCAGGTGGACAGGAAGTTTTCAGCGCAGCGTGCTGGGAGCCCAGACCAACAGTATATGAATCCATGGCTGTAGCCCCAGACTGGCCAGGACAAGCTGTGGCTAGAGCTTTCAGGAGAGTGGATCACCAGCAGCTGTGGTGATTTCCAGAATTATCGACCCATAAGAGGCAAGGACAAAGTAAAAGGTCAGGGAAATTTGGTTAAATTTGGGGGAGAGCAACCAGCCATGTGTCCCAGAGCTAGAAGGAGCATAATTGGTGGCCCTACAGCTGCCTCCACATGTCTGCTTCAAAGTTCCCAGCCTTCACGTTTCAGGAGGGCCAAGAGATCATTCAGAGGCTAAGTGCTCTTGCCTTGACTTGCCTAGATCAGGATTGCAGTTTTGGGTGGTGGTCCTAAGGTACGTGACCAGTGAGTCAAAGTTGGTGGGGGCTGTAGAGACAGTAGCCTCCTAATAGCTCTGGCAGCTGCAAAATCCCCAGCAATTTGGGACAAAGCTTGCCCCTCTGAAAGCAGAGTTCTACAGAGCCCAAGTCAAAAAATTGACTGGCAACATGAGAAGGCAAAGGATGAAAAGCAAATTCAGCAATCCAACTTTAGAAGACTTTTTTGGGAACAAAAAGGATCAAAGCATGGAATGGAAGAACGACAACACAGAACTCCTGCACCAAAAGCTTACAAGAAAAATGTAAACTAGTTAGAGGCCATAGAGGAGCTTAAGAGGGATTTTGAAAACCAAATAAGAGAAGTGGAGAAAAAATTGGAAAGAAAAATGAGAATGATGCAAGAAAATCATGAATAAAGAATCAACAACCTGACTGAAAAAAAAATAATTCCTTAAAAATAGATTAATTCAAATGGCAAAAGAGACCCAAAAAGCCAATAAGGAGAAGAATGCCATAAAAAGCTGAATTTGCCAAATGGCAAAAGAAACTCAAAAGCTCACTAAAGAGGATAATTCCTTCAGAATTAGAGTGAAGCAAATGGAAGCAAATGACTTTATGAAAAATCAAGATACTATTAAACAGATCCAAACAAATGAAAAAACAGAAGGCAATGTGAAATATCTCCTGGAAAAAACCACCGACCTGGAAAATAGATCCAGGAGAGACAATTTACAAATTATTGTACTACCTGAAAGGCATGATCAAAAAAAGAACTTAGAAAGCATCGTTCAAGAAATTCTCAAGAAAAATTGCCCTCATATTTTAGAACCAGAGGGCAAAATAGAATATGAAAGAATTCACTGATCGTCTCTTGAAAAAGATCCCCAAAAGAAAACTTGTAGGAATGTTATAGCCAGGTTCTAGAGTTCCCAGATCAAGGAGAAAATATTACAAGCTGCCAAGAAGAAATAATTTGAATACCGTGGAAACACAATTAGGATAATCCAGCATCTTGCAGTTTCTATATTATGATATATGATATAATGATATGATAATGATATAATATATATGATATTCCAGAGACAAAGGGAGGTAGGATAAAAACTGAGAGTCACCTACCTAGCAAAATTGAGTATAATGTTCCAGGGGAAAATATGCTCATTCAGTGAGTTGGAGGACTTTCAAAGATTCTTGCTGAAAAAAACAGAACTGAAAAGAAAATTTGACACTCAAATACGATAAGCATGAGAAGATAAACATGGAAAGAAATCATAAGGACCTTATCAAAGGTGAACTATTTATATGCCAACATGGAAAAACAATAATTGTAACTTATGAAACTTTTCTCAGTATGAGGAAAGGTGAAGGGAATATAAATGTCTGTGTGTGTGTCTACATATATCTATGTATCTATATAATGTATGTATGTATGTATGTGTGTATGTATGTATATATATTTTTATATATTTGTGTGTATGTATGTATATATATATGACTACACACATATGTCTATATAGGAGGGTATATATGCATATGAATACAATTGTGAGTTTGTGTATATATGTGTACAGGTATATATAGACAGAGGGCACAGGATCAATTGAACAGAACAGGATGATATTTTAAAAGGTGAAATTGGAAGGTGGAAGAGGAATAGAAAGAGAGAAGACAGGGAGAGCCAGAATGGGGTTAACCATCTCATATAGAAGAGGCAAGGGATAACTGTTACAATGGAGGGGAAGAACAGGAGGACAAAAAGGAATGAGTCAACCTTACTCTTATTGAATTTGGCTTAGGGAAGGAAAGACATACACTCTAAATTGTATATCTTGCCCTGCAGGGGAGTAGGAGGGAAGGGGATGAGAGGGGAGATGATGGAAGGGAAGGCAGGTTGGGTGGCAGGGTTGTTAAAATCACACACTTCTATAAAGGGACAGGGACAAAGTAGAGAATGGAACAAATGGAGGGTGGGATAGGAAGGAGGGAAATATAGTTAGTCTATCACAATGTGTCTTTTGTGGAGATGTTCTGCATAGCTACACGTGTGTGGCCTGTATTGATTTGCTTGTCTTTTGCTGGATCATTTATCACCTTGCTCCTTTCTTCTACCTCTTGTCATCCTGGTCCTGGCCTGAGTTTTTTTTTCCTTCAATACAGAGAAATTATTGGCTTACTTGTCAAGCCTTTGCAAATGAGTGAGAAATCTACAAGGCTTGTCTCATTTCTCCCAGTCTCTAAGGTGTCCCTCATAACCAAACTCTACCTCAGTATATCCACCTGGAAGTCACATTATCATCTCAAACTCAGGTTCAAAATGGAAATCCTTATCTTTTCCTCAAGTATTCCCTCTTCTATCTTCCTGATAAAGCATCCATCCTCTAATCATTTATTTACAATTTCCTAGTGTTTTCATTTTCCCTCAATCTCTATACTTAATCTGTTGCTAAGTTTTATGGAGTATATGTCAACACATTTTTTTTTTGTTATTTGTCCTTTTTTATTCATATAGTCACAACCCTTGGGCAAATACTGATAGCCTATTACTTGTACCATAACAATACCATTATAATTGCCCTCCCTGCATCAAGTTTCTTTCCTTCTTTAAAGGATCCTTTTTTCCCATCCTCTAAAATCAGACAGATTGATATTTCTAAGGAATGGTTATGACCATATTACTCTTTTGCTCAAGGAGTTCTGATGACTCTCAATCATCTTTAGAGTAAAACACAAACTGTTCAATCTTTCATTTAAAGTCATTTATATCTTGGTTCTCCTCCCAACCCTGCCACTTTCATAAGCTGACTACCCATCATTTTTTTCCTTCAAATTATTACATTTCAGTCATAAAGATGTATTTTACTGTGCTCTATAACACAGTATTAAATCTCCTATGTTCATTCCTTTTGCATAAGTTGCTACTCATATATAGAATGTTTTTTGCCCTTCCCTACCCCTCAGAGAATCCCAAGTTTCAGAATGCTGGATTCAGATGTCACTATAAGACTTATATGTGACCAAAAGCAACATAATTAGCTCCCCTAACATAAACAAACTTCTCCTTATTTATTTGTCAGTGCATATTTCTGTTAAATTATGTTGTGTTTGTTTCACATATATTTAGTAAATTTTATATTGGTTAAAATGATCTTATACAGACCTCTCTCATAAAACCTGTCTTAATAACACTAATATTTTTCTCCCCAAATATGCAAAACATGGAACAATGAAATTTAATTGAGATTAAAATTACAGATGACCAAAAGAATAGTGAAAGATTCTTGGTAGATATAAATAGGTTTCAGCCTAGTATCTCAAATACAACAGGATTAGGCATGCATGATATCTGTTAAACCTTATAAGTACCATAGGAAGGCCTTCAGTCAGGCTTAAATTGTTTCTTCTGGATTTTACCACTTAATTTGACTTATTTTTCATTCTGTTATACTGTTTAAAAGTTTTACTACAATTTGTTTACTATTTTAATTTTCTAATTGCTTTCTATGTTTTAAAACTTTATTAGTTAAGTTTTAATTTGTTTCCGTTGCTTATAGGATTTAAACATAAGGAGTTATTACTGAAGACCTTGTTATCTACTACCTACACTAAAATGTGATACTTTATTATTTCTATTATGTCTGCCAAATCAAGGGCAACATGTAATGACCACCAGAGACAAAGTAATATGATTATATCCCATAAATAACAAATTAAAATACGTTGTATCTCTATCAGTTCTGTTCCAAAAGCAAATACTTCACAATGCCCTTGTACAATTAACGGTAATGTTTTAATATGGGAAATCCTACTCTAGAAAATATAGTTGAATATTCTAACAAGTATGATGTTTTTTATAAGAAATAATAATTTAATTAAAGACACTGACAATGAGAAAAAAATTAAAAATGAAAATATCCTCGATACAGGAAAATCTTCCAATCAAACACCTGTCCTCATAATTGGGTCCTTGAATCTTCATGTTGAAGGTCCCTTGGATACTCTGGCCTCCCTGTTCATCCAACCTTGACTCCTCTAACTTAGATCTTTCCCCTCTTCAGGCTATAGTTTCTTCATATATAAAATGAAGGTGTACAACAAAGTTAACCCCTCTAAGGACCCTTATAATTCTAAATTTTTGATCCTGTGATCTTATAATCTTTACTACCTTAGTTATCCACAGGAATGGCCATAGCCTAGACACTGCCATCACCTCAAACTGTACCAACTCCATAATACTGACCTCCAAAGTTTCCCTTCCTGGTAAACCTTGTGTTCTCCTATCCTTCTGTCTATCTCCTATCCTTCCAACCTTCCTTTGGCTTCACTACTCCTAAACCTATTCTTTATCCTTATTTCAGTTTCTAGTCCCTCCACTCCTTCATTTTTCTCACAGTCTATCACCCCTGCTTTGGCCTCACTATCTTCCCTTCACAGCCTTAATCCTATAATTAAACAGTTCAATTCTCCTTGAATCCCTTCCTAATTTCTCTCTCTTTTTTAAGGGTACCTCTGTATCTTTATTGTATATTTTTTATATATTTTATTTTATTTATTTTAGTTTAGATTTTGAGTTACAAATTTTCTCCCCATCATACACCTACCC
>JAQQSV010008774.1:0-13687 GCA_028646515.1 Pseudochirops corinnae | reverse complement strand
AACTGGGACAGCAAGGAAAGATAAGGGGAGGGTCCCACCAAGGCGGGAAAACAGACAAAGGAACATAAAAGTGATTGACAGGAGCAATTTGAAAAGTTAACCACCCCAAATTGAGAAGTTTTCACTCATCCCATACAACTGTGTGATCTTAGACCAATCAAGTTCCCCTGAGCTCAGCTGCCTCATTTGTGAGATTGGAGGGGTTGGGCTAGATGGTCTTTAGAGCCCCTTCCAGCTCTAACTTATTTGATCATATGCCCAAGGTCATACAGCTGGTAAATGTCTCTGAAGTCCAACCAAGTCACAGAGTGGGGCACTGCCTTCACTTCTCCTTTTGGGGAGAAGGTCCTCCATTTTGAGGATGGGCCCAGGCTGGCCCCGATTCATTCCCCTCTTCTGCTTCTGACTCTACTCTTCACCACTGGCCCCTCCTTTACCTTTTTCCTTCCGCTTCCTTCAGTTTCTTTTCTATATTGTCTTTCACATTATGTTACAAACTTCCTCGAGGACAGGGACTTTTTTTTTTGCTCGTATTTGCATGCTTAGCACTTAGCACAATGCCTGACCTATAATAAGCACTTAAAAATACAATTCATCTGTTGCAGTGGTTCTACTTTCCCCACCATCCTGGATGCCCCCCTCTGGATGTACTCTAGTTTGTCAAGGTTCTTCTTAAAATATAGACACAGCACTCACATTTATATTCTAAGAGAAAATGTGGATAATCTGTTTCTGATTCAGGATATTCAGCTGTTAAGGGTACCTGGGGTGATATTTCCTCATGGGGCCGTTGGCCCTCATCCAACCTGGCTTGATTTAGGTCAGTTCAGGGGGTATACAGACCTGTTTGAGGGAGGGGGGACTCATATCCCTGCCCTTGGAGAGTCCCTATGTGTCTGAGTGGCGAGGCCCATGGTTACAAGTAGTATGAAATACAGTTGCCTGATCTCCCCGTCACGGGATGTTATTTTGGATGCTTTCTTCGAGGCCCAGACAATCCTGGCCAGATATTCAGGAAACCCTGACATTCCTGATTACTATCCCTTTCCCTTCCCGAATGCCAAGCTTTGCTCCCTTGTCCCAAATCACAGTTGGTAAGATAACAGGATGAAGGAATAAAAATACTTGAGGTTTATTTACATAACCCACACCCCAGGGCCTTTCCAGATAAACTATTAAAAAAAAAAAAGATGTGGAAGTATCAGGGTTCAGGGAAAAAGAGCCTGGGATAGTGTCTGTGATTCTATGGCTTTTGATTTGATTAATTCTTAGCCAACCCAACCCATATCTTCCCCTTTTCTAGATGTCAATATTCCCCCATGTCTCTCCAGGTTCTTCACACAGTGGGGAAGTCCTTCTCTTTCCTATTCCTCTAGTTTGACCCCATAGATCTCCTTTTTGGTCCTCACAACTGTTACAAGTCTTCTTGTCATTGTTTCCTTACAGGTCTGACCCATTTAACCATCACAAACACAAAAGGGCTTGTTTTCTATATCATCAGAGATGCCATTTCTGATTTCCCAGCTTTCCCCCTTAGAATATAAGCTCCTTGAGGGACAGGGACAGTTTCTTCCCTTTACATCTCCCAGTATGTAGCACATTTTCTGGTGATAGGTGCTTAATAGAGACAGTAATTGTTTTCATGTCTCAGGTCATGTGGGGAGAACTCCTGCATCCTCCATGAAGCCAACACCTACTTCTCTATCCTGCGAACAACTTCCCTTTATTTGGCTTCCCGTGGCAATGACAGGAAACTCTGTAACTTACAGTTTCAACATTTGTGTTTTACAGAATCCAAGTTTCTGAGGCATGGGGCACATATCAGGGTTTTCCACTTCAAACTTGTCAAAGGCCCCTCCTCTTTCCGTGGACTTCTTATACTACAAACTCTAAAAAGGAAGTTCCCAGAATCTTACCACATAATATGGCCTTGATTATTTCATATCAGAGATATGGAATAAGTCAATCTGGAATATAACTGGATCCTGGTGGGCTACATATTAACTTAGAAAGCAAAATATTAGAGGAGAAAATGACAAATGTTGGAGGGGATGTGAAAAAAATTAGGACACTAATATATTATTGGTGGAACTACGATCTGATCCAACCATTCTGGAGAGCAATCAGGAATTATGCCCCCAAAGTTGTAAAACTGTGTATACCCTTTGACCCAGTATATACCACTGTACCACTAATATATATATATATATATTAGGCCCAGTAATACCACTACTAGGTCTGTTTCCCAAGGTGATCAGGGGAAAAAGGAAAACAAAACCTATATGTTCTCAAATATTTATAGCAACTCTCTTTGTTGTGGCAAAGAACTTGAAATTGAGGGAATGCCCATCCATTGGGGAATGACTGAACAAATTGTGGGATGTGATTGTGATGGAATATTATAAGAAATGATGGGTAGGTTGATTTTAGAAAAACATGAGAAGACTTGCATGAAAATAATGAAGAATGGAATGAGCAGAACCAAGAGAACACTGTCTACAGAAACAGCAATGCTGTTTGAAGAATAACTAAACAATTAAACTATTCTGAGTATTATAAATATTCAAATCAACCACAAAGGACCCATGAAGGAACATGCTTATCCAACTCAGCGAAAGAACTGATAAATAGAAGTGTGCCAAGTATGATTTTACATAATGTATACACACGCTTATATATGCACATGTGTATAGGTATCTATATGTATCTATACATATGTAGGTGTGTATATATGTGTATGTATGTGATATGTACATGTGTATGTGTGTGAAACAGTGGCCTTCCCTAGTATGGGGTAGGGAGGGAGGGAAGGAGACAGTTCAAAACTTAAAATGTAATAAAAAAAATTAAAAAAGAAAGCCAAATATGATCTATATTATATTGTATTTTAATTTATTTTGTTCAACATGTCCTGATTACATTTTAATCTGGTTTCAGCTGCACTCTAAATCTCATGTGGCCTCATGGCACTGAGTTTCGTGCCTTCGCAAAAGGCAACATGTTAGAGCCAAAGTGGTTCTTAGAGATTATTGAGTCCTATTCTCCCATTTTACAGATGAGGAAACTGAGTCTCAACAAAGGTAAATACGTGCCCAATGTCACAGATTCCTAAATGCTTTTGCTGCCTCCAGTCTCTCTTCCTTTAATCCATTTTCATAGGATGCCAGATTTTCCTAATTCACAGCTCTGATCATGTCACACACAACATTCCTGCCATCTAAAAAACCTCTAAGTGGGGGGTGCAGACCAGAGGGGAACATGGTGTTCCCATTTTAAGTGTTTTAAAAAAAGCTAGCTGAATTCAATTGAATAAAGTCCAGACTCCTCAGCCGTATATTTAAGGACCCTCACAACCTGATGTCACCTACCTTTCCAGCCTTAACTTTCTACTCCTGCCCCTCTGTGTTTGCTATATACTTCCACACTGGACCACTCACAATGGTCTGGTGAACATGCCTTTCTCCTTCCTCTCTCTGGGCCTTGGCTTGAACTGTTCCCCATGTTGGAACATCCTAATTCTCTGCCTGTTGAACTCTCTGCCCATCCCTCAATATTCAACTCAGGTGTTACTCCTTCCCTAAAGCCTTCCTTCAAAGAACCCAGGAATCTCAGAATCACTGATTTCCCAGACAGTAGACGTCTTGCATCTCTGTGTCTGTCTCTCAATTGTGACCTTGGAGTTTAAGTGTGTCCATATCCTAGCTACTTTTCAGATTGTGAGCTGCCCTCCTCCCTCTGCCAGGATCTTTAGAATCCTTAGTGGCTTGGTCACTGCCTACCTAAAATCTCCTGATTCTCTCTATTAGTGGCTCCTGGTTCCTTCAAATAATTTAATATTTGAGGATCAAGGATTCTTTCACATTTCCCTTTGTCTTCCATTGCTTAGTACAGTGCCTTGCACAAAGCAGGGACTTAATTAATGTTTGTTGATTTGAATCGTATCTATAGATATCAGGGACAGGGCCTCAATTGGTTCTGTTACCTTTCTATAGATGAGGGAGCCAAGACCCAAATATCCAGGGAAACCTTCTGGTAGTTGGTGAGAAAGGCCAAGCTTGAGAAAGCCAGGGTAACCTGGTGGACTTGTACCAGATCTGGTCCTCAAATCCAGGATTCCTGACTCTAGAATAACTTCCCCCTCCTCTAGAAAACTCCTCAACACTGCTTCTGAAAAGGTGGTGACCCTTCTCACCTACTTTGGCCTGAAGAATAGAAACTCAAGGGACTATTATTGAAAGAGTTGGGAGAGAGTTCTGGGGGAAAAGAGCCAAAATTTAGAATTATGCAGATGGATGGAGAACTGTTCCCTGTGACTCAGGGCTCTGGGTAATTAGAATCTGCCTGGTATGAGTGTATGCACCTAGACAGCCCAGGCCTGCTCCTATAACCCTATTATAGGGTGGGATTGAGCCAAGGGGTTAGGAGAGGCAGGGGAAGGGAGGCTCTGGACCTCTGGGACAGCCTCTTTGGTATACAAAGTCTCACATTCTGGGGAAATGGGAACTCTCAAAATTCATTCTCGGGAAGTGTCCGAGGAAACATGACAGTCATCCCACCTCCTCTCCTGGAGTCAGGTAGACAACCAGACAAAAGCAGCAAACTCTCTCTTTGAGCAGAGACCCAGGGCCTCAGCTACTCCCTGCCCCTAGAAGCTGAGACATCCCATGGGAAGCAAAGAAAGTCACAGGTTTCCCCCTTTGGCTAGAGGGGTTAGTATGGGGAGGCGAGTGATTTGCTATATGTAATATAGAGAACCATTGGCAGAACTGCGTAGAGTGGCCAGACCTCCTGCTGGTCAGTCCACCAGGTTACCCTGGCTTTCTCATGCCTGGCCTGTCTCACCAGCTACCAGAAAGCTTCCCTGGATATGTCCCAAGACTTGATTTTGAAAGCCTCCTTTTTCCCAGAATCTGGGGCTTTGAATACCAAGCAGACTATACTAGGGGTCCAGAGCCTGCCTTCTCCTGGCCCCTCACTAACTCCTTGGTCCAATCCTATTATTTAGCAAGGAACTGAGAGCAGGTCTGGGCCTGTCTAGAGGCCACATTGTCTGAGCAGGCAGAAAATTGCTTTGTAAACTTTAAAGGCAATGGGAAAGAAATGTAGTAGGATTCTTTTTTCTTTTTCTTTTCCTCCAAGGAGAGATAAGGATATGGTCTTGGGGGCAGAGTTAGAGCTGGAGGCTTGGCCATGATTTGTTTAACATAGTTCTGATTCAGAAAAGGCTCAGCAGACTAGGCCAGGTCAAATCTAATACAATGAAATAGAATAAAGGTAGAAGTAAAGTTCTACACTTCAGAGAGACTGCCCACAGGTCAGCTCTATCTGCTGGACCCTGCTAGTTCCTGTATCCCCAGACAGATGACTTTGTGGGGGAGTGGGATTGCCCCATCTTGGCTGAGACACGAGCCTGAAACCCAATTGGAGGCACCTTCACTTCCCAAACTGACCCCCTAGGATGAGCAGGTGCTGAACAAGCCTTCTGTGCCGAGCCAGCCCATTGAGTTCAGCTGGAGTGTGTGGGTAGGCTGTGGGAGGTAAGGGATGGCAGTGGTAGTGCAGAGGTGAAGGTGGGGCTGCTCTTCTCTCCCAGCTCCTTTTTTGCCTTGACCAGAGAGTGGAGGAATCAGGAGAATCTCAGGTAAAGAGAGGCCAGACCAGGCAGAGAAAAACAATGAATTTCAAAGATAATTCTTAAGTTCCTCCCAAACCTTCCCGCTATCATTTTGCAAGTAAGTCAACTGAGGCCCAGAAGGGAAAGAGAACTTGCCCAAGGTCATATAGAGAATAAGGTAAGGGGAGAGAGTATAGATCTAGGGAGTCCAAGAAGTCCAATCCTCTCATTTTACACATGAGGAAATTAAAAACCAAAGACCTTAAATGACTTGCCCAAAGTCAAATGGAGAGTAGTTGTCAGAGGTGAGATTTGAACTCAGGTCCTCTGGCCCCACAACCAGAGTTCTTTCTATTATCATTCTACCTCTCTAATTGTCCTCCTCTAATTCATACTCAAGCTTCTGATTCCCAGTAAATCCACCATTGCACCATTATCTTTGGACCGTTATTGCTTGACCCTGACACTTATTATATTGTGTTCCATTCTGTTCTTTGTCCTTTGACTGTGTCTTATCCTTCATGGGAAGAATGTGAGATCCCCAAGGGCAAGTCTTAAATCTCATCTTCCTGCTTTCTCTCCAAAATGTGACAGAACATAAGGCCAGGCACACTGTAGGTTTAACTTTTTTCCCCCTTTTTTTGGAGAGGGGAAGGCAAGGCAATTGGGGTTAAGTGACTTGGCCAAAGTCATACATCTAGTAAGTGTCAAGTATCTGAGGCCAAATTTGAACTCAGGTCCTCCTGACTCGAGGGCTGGTGCTCTATTCACTGTGCCATCTAACTGCTCCAAGGTTTAACTTTTTAAAAAATTTATTCCTCATTCATTCATTTGACAAAAATTCTAAAACTCTCCAAGTGCTTAGGGCTGCGGCAGGTAGCAGGATAGTGGTAGTGGAGACAGTGATGAGACATAATGTCTTAAGGGCCCCCCACTCTAATTGGAACATCACATAGAGACACGTCTAATTATAATACAAGGGCCATCATGGTGGAGTGGTGGTAGAAATGAGACAAGAACCCTGTCAGCTAAGAGGGATTTACAGAGCACCTTCCTAGAAGAGATGATGCCTAAGATGGACCTTGAATGATGCTCCACGTGGGATAACTAGCAAAGTCTGCTGAAATGGTCCTCAGGCCCTCCTCTTTGTCTTCTCTCCTCCCACCTCTCCACCTTTCCCCTTCTGCCCATGGCTTTACTCTGCTCCCTTACCCAGGCTCTCTTGTCTTCTAGCCCAAAAGACTCCTCACATAGTCAGTTCTCCCCAGCAAGGCACTGCTTGAAGCTTCCTGTTGTGGGGCCAAATAAATGATAACTTAATGCCAAAAGAAACACACATAATAAATAACAGTGTCTGTCCCTTAGGAAGATGAGGGTCATGCTGAAAAAAAGGAGCCCTAGACTGATAATACTGGAACCAAAAGGAACATTTTAAAAATTCCAGGCACTTTGACAGGTTGGTGGGGTAGCTATTTGATCTTTGGAATCAGTAACAATTTCCTCGCCACTGATTTATAGAATTGCTGAATTTGAGAGTTGGGAAGGATCTCAGCAGTCATGTGAAGTGACCCATAAAGAAAAGGGATTCTCACTATAACATACCACGGCTCCCCAGGCTCTGCTTGGAGATGCCCCAGTGAGGGGTGTCCTACCACCTCTTGAGGAAGCTCATTTCACTTTTGAGCAGCTTGAATGAATTGTTAGGATGTCCTTCCTGACATCAAGCCTAACTTAGTCTCTTTGCAACTTATTGTTCCTGGAGCCAAGAAGGATGAGTCTAATCCCTGACCATCCTTCATATACTTGGAGATAGTTATCATTCCTTTTTCTCCCACCCATTTCTCATTTTTCAGGTTAACCTAGAAAACCTGAGTTTAAATCCAGCCTCAAACACTCACTAACTGTGTGACCTGGGCAAGTTGTTTCACCTCTGTTTGCTTCAGTTTCCTCAACTTTAAAATGGAGATAATAATAACACCTATCTTGCTGTTCTGAGGATCAAATGAGATAATATTTGGAAAAGGACTTAGCACAGCGTCTGGCACATAATAGGTACTATATAAACGTGTATCCCTTTCTCTCTTCTCCTAAACATCCCCAGTTCCATTAATCAACCTTGATATAACACCAACTTAAAGTCCTTCATCATCTTGCTTGCCCTCTTCTATAGCCTTTGGAGGGGGGAAGGCAGGGCAGTTGGGGTTAAGTGACTTGCCCAAGGTCACACAGCTAGTAAGTGTTAAGTGTCTGAGGCCAAATTTGAACTCAGGTCCTCCTAACTCCAGGGCTGGTGCTCTATTCACTGTGCTACCTAGCCACCCCAATGTCCTTAAACTGTAAGCCCAGAGCTGAACATGATAGTCCAGGTTAAGTCGGAGCAGGGCAGATGATAGTGGGACTCAATTTCCTCTTCCTAGAAGTCATGCCTTTTAATGTAATACAGGATCATGTTAAGGTTTATTGACAGCCACATGACAACCCTGCCCTGCTGCTGGTTAACTTACAATGCACTAAGATCCCCAGATTCTTCCACACTCCCTTGTTCAATTAAACAAGCTTTTCCTCAGTGCCTAATTTGTGCCAGGCACTGTACTTGGTGATCAATATTCAAAGACAAAAATGAAAACAGTCCCTGTCCTTATATTCTTCTGGAATGTTACATTCACCCAGTAATCAGATGTTTTCCCCCTTTTCTCTTTTTGGTCCATAACTGTAATTTCATGAAGTAAGGGGAAATCCTGGTGTGGCAACTGTCTCTACTGATGCACACAAAGCAAGAACTTCTCTGAAATATGTAATTTTAGAGAATTGCCTGGAGTACTATGAGGTTAAGTGGCTGGCCTGGGTAATACAGCCAGTATGTGCCAGATGCAGGCTTTGAACCAAGATCTACTTGGCTCCACGAGTAGTACTCAAGCCACTTTTCCAGGTCTAAATTTAGTTTATACCAAAACAACAATATTGTGCACAACAAGCATCTTTGAGAGACTTTGGGCCTCTGATCAACATAATGACCTGCAACAATTCCAACATCCAACCAGCACAGCAGTCTGTAATCCTTTAGGCATGAAAGCCTGCTTAGGATCACAGTGCTGCAAAGTTCTGAACTACTGGTCCTGTAACAGCAACATGGTAGCCCTTTGAACTACAAGTGCTGGACCAGAGAACTGAGGAACAAAGGGAGAGAGAGACAAGACATTCTGTGTATGTGTGGGGAGGAGGGGCAAGGGGAGGATGGAGAAGCCATTAAGCCTTAGCGAAAGAGCACAGTATCCAACTGTGGCCAGTTATAAGTACCCAAATGTCACTTGGGGCAGAGACCTAGGTTGAAGAACTAAATTGTCCAGTGGGGGAGGAGACTGAGATACTTTGAGATTCAGCCCCAATGGAAACCACTATCAGAGGGCACAGAGTCAGAAAATAAAAAAAGGAAAACTGGGGATGGTAGGTAGCGGTGGGGGAGGGGAGGACACTGACATAGCCAAAGAGCTCAGGAAGAAGAAAACTCAAAGACCTTTAACACATGCAAATAAATCAATCGGGAAAACAACAACAGAAGGAAATATTGCCTCTAGATCTAGTAAACAAGTTCAGGCTCTATGAATAAGTACTGTAAGACAAAGGAAAATGATAAAATGCTTGATGAGATAGAGGATACAGTGGAATTGGATAACATAGAACCACAATATGCTGTTCCTGAGTGCTTCAAAAGAGAAATGAGAATTATAAGAGTAGAATTTATGGCCTGCACAGCAAAAATAATGGGTAGAACAGAAAAACTGGAATCTGCAGTGGCTAGCTTCACCAAAGAAAGTAAAGACAGAGAACAATAGATTGGGGATATAAATATGTAAAAGTGAAGAACAACCTAGAAGAGAAGCAAAAACCAAAATATTTTAAAATATGCTTACTATGGGGCAAAACATATTAAAGCACATGGCAGGGATGGGAGTGGGGAGGGGGCCAAAGAAGGTGATCAGGCGAGGGTACAAATCAATGGTAGACTGTGCAACTCAGATTGTGGTGGAGCAGGGGCCATACCCAACCAGTGAGCAGTGTCCTCTCTAACACCTACAATAATTGGCATTGTTCTGGGAGTGAGGCACAGTGAAAAAGGAAAATCCAGAAAAAGGAGAAAACTCTACAAAGTGATGGCAGAAATAACCTGGAAGGGAGACCCTAAAATGAAAATTTTGATGGTATGAGGAATAAAGAGAGAGAGAGAGAGAGAGGGAGACCAGAAAATTGTAGGGGTAATGAATCAGAGAATGACAGTCTAGAGTAGATGTAAAGAGAGGCTGGGTGATGAAGAGAGTAAGAAAATCCTTTTTGGAAAGAAAAAATGGAATAAAAAACCCAACGAACAGGAGTAATTGAAGGGGAGGAGAAGAAGGGAGAATCTATTTGACTAATTGAAAGGAAAAAAAAAAACAGGGAACAGAATCGTATAACTAGATAAGAGCAGGAGGGAAAAGGGAACTAACAAGCAAAATCTCAAAGGAAAAGTATAACAGATGAGGAGAGGGTCAGAATTGAGGGAAAGAGCTGCTGGGAACAGGGTCACCTTAAAAAAGATTAAGATAAAGTAGCTGAAGGCATATGGTACTGTGTCTATAGCAGAAGGGGGGGAAATTATAACTTAAAAATATTAGAGATAGATGGAAGAAAATATAAACCAAATTCTTATAACTTTAAATGTGAATGGATTAAACAATCCAATAAAATGAAAAAGAATGAAAGATTGGATAAGAAGACTCTACAATTTGCTGCTGATGAGAAGCACATTTAAAAAACAAAGACATACAAAATACAACTGAGGGGCTGGAAATTTTTTTACTATGTATCAAGTGAATATAAAAAAGCAGGAATTGCCATCATTCTACCAGACAAAACAACAACAATAAACATTCCAAAACCAAAAATAGATAAACAAGGAAATCATATAGTGCTTAAAGGAATCATAAACAACAAATCAATATCAGTAATAAATTTGGATGCTCCAAATGGCTTAGCATCCAAATTCATGAAACAAACATTGAGCCACAAGAAGATATAGACGGTGACAATAGTAACTTCAGTCTCTCTCTCAAATCTGGATAAGTCTAACAGAAAGATAAACAAAAAGGCAAATATGGAATGGAACAAATTCCTAGAGAAACTAGAGTTAAAAGACTTAAGACATCTTCTAAATGGGACAGCAAAAGAATATACAATATTCTCAGCGCTACGCAGAACTTTAACAAAGAATGACCATGTACCAGGGCACAGAGAATAGTAAACAAAATAAAAAGGCAAAAATGTCCTTTACACACCATAATCCAATGGAAATAGTAATTGGTTCAAGGACTACAAACAAAAGTTGGAGACTGTAATGTTAATGGCATTTAAGATCTTCCCCCACCCATTAATAGGCCTCACATGGACCCCATTAAGGTAAGCTTGCTTAGCTGGAGGCTTGCTTGTAGGAAGGCTTTAACACATTTTGCTAATTTCTAAATAGGCACTGAGTCAGGAAGGTTGTGATGCTTTCTGACTCTGATAAGTGTATAAATACTTTGAATTGGTATTTTGCTTTGGGGGCTCGCTTATGAGAAGGTTCTTGTGTTTCCCTGATCAAGATTCTGAGTAGTCATGTGTTCAAAGCTTCCCATCTGCTCAGATGCAAAGGCTCTCTTGATCTAGGGACATATGTACAATGTATAGTTGAGTCAGGCAGTCAGAGCCCTACCTGTTGGTCTTTATATCTTTGCTTATATTTTTTCTATTTTCTTTGTTTGGATTTTCTCTGAAGTTCAGGGTGCTGACTTTTCCCCTGAACTAATGAATGTAATTAAGAAGATTGATGACCCCTTAAACAGCTCTTTTTCCTAGTAAAGCAGATCTAAGAACCTGTGCTAATAGCCATCCTGGGTATGCCAGTGTGGTGCCACTACACAGACCCAAATGGAGACTTAACAATGAAATCCTAAATAATGAGTGGGTCAAAGAACAAATCATAGAAATAATTAATAATTATGTAAAAGAAAATGATAATGATGAAAAAACACACCAAAGGTTCCAGGATGTAGCTAAAGCAATTGTCAGGGAAAAAAATTCTTCCCCTTATAAATTAACAAAATAGAAAAAGAGAGGATTAATGAGCTGAATATGCATTAAAAATTAGAGAACCAACAAATAAATGAACCTAAAATAAGAACAAAAGAGGACGTTCTTTTAAAAATAGAAGGGAAATAGATAAATTGGTAATAAATAAAACCATGGAAATGACAAATAAAGCTAAAAGCTGATTCTTTGAAAAGACCAATAAAATTGACAAGCCCTTAACTAATCTGATTAAAAAAGAGGCAGCAGAAAATTAAATCAAGTAGCAGTTGAGTAGGGCGAAAACATCGCAAAAGCAGAAGAAATAAAAAGAATAATCAGAACACATTACACGTAGTTATATGCTAACAAAGCTGAGAACACAAAAGAAAGAGAATACCTTCAAAAAATATTATCAGAAGATGAGTTAGAGATTTTAAATAACCCAGTTTCAGGAAAGGAAGTAGATCTAGCTATAAAGGGAATACCAAAGGGAAAAAACCTCCTGGTCCTGATGGATTCACATGAGAATTCTGTCAAACTTTTAGAGAACAGCTGGCAGCCATACTTCACAAATTGCTCTTAAAAATTGAGAAAGAAAGCACACTACAGAATTCTTTTATGAGAAAAATATAGTACCAATACCTAAACTAGAGAAAGATAAAACTTGGTTTTAGATAGAAGTTTTGATGATTGTAAGAAAAGTCCCGCTATGCCTATACTTTATAAGGGTTTTAGTTATATTATTTATAGGAAATTTATAGGAAAATTATAGGCCAAATTCATTAATGAACATTGAACCAACAATTTTAAACAAAATTCTTTCAAACACACTACAATGATTTATCCAAGAAATCATTCATTATGACCAAGTGGGATTTATAATAGGAATGCAAAGATATTTCAACATTAGGAAAACAATCAACATGGTTAATAATATTAAAAACCAAGACATACAAAACCACATGATCATCTCAACAGATGTAGAAAAAGTCTTTGACAAAGTACAACATTCTTCTAAAACTAAAACCCTTATAAAGTATAGGCATAGAGGGACTTTTCTTACAATCATCAAAACTTCTATCTAAAACCAAAAGCAAACATCATATGTGATGGGGATACAACTTGAAACTTTTCTAATGTGTATATGCATGTATATATGTATATATATACATTTATATATATGTATGCATGTGTGAAGTAAGAGTGTCCACTCTCCTCACTACCATTTGATTTAGTTCTGGAGATGCTAGCAATAAGACAGCAATAATACAAAAGAAAGAAATTAAAGGGATAAAGATAGGTAAAGAAATAAAACTACCCCTATTTGTTGATGACATGATGGTTTACTTGGAAAATCTTAGGGAATTAGCAATGACTCTAATTGAGCCAATTAATAGCTTCAGCAAAATTGTAGGTTACAAATAAATCCTCAAAAATCAACAGTATTTCTACATAACAATAACAAAACACAAGAAGTAATAATAGAAAGGGAAATCCCATTCCAAATGACTACAAAATGCATTAAATATCTACGGTTTGCTAGCTCACAAAAGACTTTTACAGATTCAATTACAAAATGTTTCTTAAATAAAAAAACAACTTAAATAGTTGGAGGAATATTCAGCGTTCATGGCTAGGCTGTGACAACATAGTAAAAATGACAATATTATCCAAATTAACATACACTTTAATGCTCTACCAATTAAATTGCCAAAGGAATATCATATAGAACTTGATAAAATAGTAATAAAATTCATTAGGAAAACCAGAAGATTGTATCAGCAATGCAATATTCACAATGCCTACAGTAACTATAAATATGCTGATATAGTGATTAATCACAAAATGGAACAGGCTCTCTACATAAGAAATATAGATAGTGCATTCATTTAAATACCAGAAGACTGAGTCCCAAAACCAGAAAGTCAAAGCCAACCCAGTAGTGATGAAGTTGGCACATGTGGTCAAAGTAGTAAATACCCACATCCT
>JAQQSV010008773.1:0-13687 GCA_028646515.1 Pseudochirops corinnae | reverse complement strand
GAAGGATAGTAAGCATAGGACATACATAGCTTAAAACTTTCTACTCTCTCTACCTTGAAATAACTTACATGCTATAATCTAATATTTCCTTAAATGAAATTTGGAGCATGTTCCCTGGAAGGAATTATTATCCTGAGGGGGAATGGGGATGAAAGATCAGTTAAGATGGATTAAAAACAAGGAGTCTATTTATTTAGTAGTAGTCACACAGGGTAGTGGGAACAAAGTGAAAGCTATTCAGCAACATCTGCATATTAAAAGAATATACCAAGCAAGAAGAGAGTGATATAAATATGTTTGCTTTCTTGTATGGATCTGGGTATCTTGGGATATGATCATTTCTTATTAAACTCATATTCTAGGAAACCTCTAAATATTTCTGAAGAGTAATATTTGAGTATCAGGTCTTAGGAAATCATCTTTTTCAGTTTCTTGAATGAATCACAGCCTATTATAAGGAAAAACAGGGAATCTGCATAAAATCTATTTTTTAAAAACACCTTATTTTCAAGTAGGTATAAAGCAGCTCTCCACTTACACGCTCATTTTCTGTCTTACTTTTATGTGATAGTCACCCTAACGTTTGAATAGGTCTGCTGAGCAGAAAAAGAAACTTGCCAAGGGAAACGTTGACTAAAAACAAGAAAGGAATGACAAAAGATGTGATTGGAGAGCACATGCCTTCAGAAATGATGTTGAATCATCCAAACTGGAGCACTCCTTAGGAGTGGAGGAGTCCAGCATCCTGAAAGAAGAAGAGAATTCTCCCAAAGAAGCTGCTGTTCTCAATAGCATGTCATAAACTGTAGGTGCTGGTGTACAATTCTTTTACATTACATTTTACAATAGTGATCATACGCCTTGCCAAAGATGGGATATGGATCCAATCTTGGCCCCACACTTTCAGTTCCTCCATTTGGAATATCTGGAAGAAATCAAATGTTAAAGCATTCTTTGACATCTACTGTGTTATGAATATATCATCAGATGTTCCTTGCGACGGTATATGTAACATTAAAAAGAATTGCTGGCTATAGGAAATATTATTTTGTTTTTAAAATATGGCAGGGATAGGGGGTTGGTGGGATCCCTAATGTAATATTATTTATATAAGCATTAGCTGCTCTTGTTACCTTTTTAATCATTTGCAACCACTTGTTCACCTGAGGAAAACTAAAACTAAATTCAGTCTAAAGTATTTTTTACCAAATTGTAATTTCTCCATTAGTTTAGTCTGGAAAGTGGTCTGTTTTAATACATGTTTTTTTTAAATGCTGTATGCAGAAGAAAAGCTGCAGACCACTGGAATATATTTGTTAAATACTAAAACTGCAGAGACACTGGGTAATATTGTCAGTGACTATTCTACATCAAGGTTTTGTTTGATTTATTTATTAATCTGTAGAGTATTTAAAAATCAAACATAGCTTTAGCTAAAATACTAAGTTGAATTAGAATATCCATTCAGACATAACCTGAACTACTGAAAAGATCAATTTCCAGAAGGTTTAGTCTGTATAAACTATATATGTTAGTTTTTTTTATGTGCAATATGGTTTTGCATGTGGGTAGTAAAAAATAAACTTTGATCTTCAAAAAAACAGAATAAAGTAAAGGTCTACTCAGGTACTACAACGTCTTGAAAATCTTGTGAGACTAGCAAAGCTAACTCCCAGTTGCCCTTCCAGTTCTTACCTACCCAACCCTTTCACCAACTGGCATTATAACATGGTCAGAAATTTCCAAGTATTGCTCGCCTTACTTATTCTGAGGCTCATTTTAGTTTTGTTTCAGTATTTTGTCTTAATTATTTTTTAATAAAATCAGTGTGTACATAACCAAAGCAGGCAGCATTGCACATTGTCAAAAGCACTGATCTTGCAGCCAAGAAAGGTAGTTTCGATGTCCATCACTGCTACTTCTTAGCTGTGTAACCTTGGATGACTTCTCTTTACCTCTATGAAACTTAGATTCCTTACATGCAAAATGGAGAAAGTAACACTTGATCTGCTTCCTTGCAAGTATTATTGTAAGAAATTAATGAAGCAAGATGGTGAGGTGGAAAGGGCAATAAGATGGCAAAGATTTAGTTTCTGGATTCAAATCCCGAAGCTGCTAATGATGACTTCTGGTTTTTGGCCCATTTCACTGTCTTTTTCTAGCTCTCACTTAACCCCTTTGTAAAATGATATATTATGACCCTGACAGAAGCTAAAACCCTCCATAATAAACATGTAGCTCATTTTCTGTGGTTCTGAAACCTAGACCATTGTATATACAAGAGCTTTCATATTACTAGAAAGCTACATCTCATGGTGAATAGTGTAGACTAAAAGTCAGAAAGACCTGAGTTCAAATCTTGCCTCAAAGTCTTACTAGATTTAAGACAACTTACACACTTTAAATATCCTTTTCCTGATTTGTGAAATGAGAATATTAATAGCAATTATCTCACGGGGTTTAGTGAGGAGCAAATGAGATATTAACATGTAAAAGGAATCTTAAAATATTTTTTAAATGTTAAGGGAAGGGACTACATTGTATTTCCTTTGCAAGATAGATCTCCAAGTTGAGGAAACTTCATCTTCCAACACAAGTAGCCTCTTTTGGTGCAGCACAGGAGGGTTTCCTAGTAGACTGAGAGATTCAATCACCTTACCAGGTAATACAGCCATTATATTTCAGAGGGAGATCTGGAACCTAGGACTTCCAGGCTCAATGGTTGATATTCAATCAATTACCATAGACCATGCTTCTTCTGATATAAATGTTAGGTGTTACTATGTATACTGTGAGAATGAAGAAAAGGCAATGAGGTATAGCTAAAAGAGAGAATTACTTTGGCACTCAGGAGACCAGGTCTTTAGTCCTGGCTATGTTGTGTCACCTCGGTTGAGTTGATAAGCTTTTCTGGGTCTCATTTTCCTTGCTTATCACATGCTGAAATTTGGATTAGAAGGCTTCTAAAATACCTTTTATTTTTTTTAATTTTTAATTTTTTGAAAATTTTTTGAAATTTTTTATTTTACTTTTTGGAGGGAGGGAAGGTAGGGCAATTGGAGTTAAGTGACTTGCCCAAGGTCACACGGCTAGTTTTTTGTTGAGTATCTGAGGCTGGATTTGAACTCAGGTCCTGCTGACTCCAGGGCTGGTGCTCTAATCACTGTGCCACCTAGCCACCCCAATACCTTTTATTTTTAATAATCTATATTCAAAGGACCCGCTAGTGCTAACATTTTAATTTTCTGGATCCTTAATAATTTTAACATTTTGTATTCTAAAGTCATTTCCAGATTTTATATTGTATATTCCAACAGCCTATGTTCTGGGGGTATTTTTTGGTTCTAATAGTCTAAGTTCTAGGGTCTGTACCATCTCTAACGGTCCATGACTTTATGAGGTGTGATACATTGACTGATACATTTCTGGGCTCTTTCGGGAACCTAATAAAGGCAAACTATTGCAGTTCAATTTCATGGCTTTGGACAATTTCTATCAATTACCAATTTAAGTTGCAGAGTAAGAGCCAATTCTCGGGAAATAAAAATGTGGCTTTGAAGAGAGTTCTCTTTCTCCCTTGGTGGCAGCTGCTTGCTGCACAGGGCTAGGCATATTATAAGGCTCATGGAACAATATCCCTCAAAGGCAATCTGACCCTTGCAAATATATTGGTCTGATTGGCTAGACCTGGCCATGATGCAAATCAAGAGCACTGCAGCAGAAATAAACCATTTAGGGTCTTTTGAAGCATCAAGCACATAGGAGATAATAATGAAAACATACATCACCCGTAACCTTTGTAGCTAGCAAGGCTATTGAACACAGCAGAAATGGAATGCTTTGTCTCATGTCTCCAAAATTCTCCACCCAGCCTTGTCAGGTTGTTCTTTGATCAAACAGGACTAGGCAATAACATCAGTCTGCATATACATACATATATATATAATACATGTAAGTATATACACATGAAACACGTTCGCATAGCAATACACATATATGACACACACATGTGTGTGCGTATATATTTATATACACATACATATGTCTGTATATATTACATCTGAATTCTAGTGTGAAAAGCTGCTGGACCCAAGCAAACTCTTTCCTCCTTTATAAAGCTCTGTCTTAGAGAATGGCAGGGTTCTTGAGCTTGGCATGAAATGATAAAAATAAAACCTATCAAAATCAGATATATCCTGGCCCTGTGATAATGGGTAAATTACTTCATCTCTCTGAGATTCATCTCTTAAATTAAAAATAAACTGTGATAATAATGCTTATACTACCCAAGTTACAAATTACTTCTAAGGAAAATGCAATATAAAACATGGTATCAGGATTGGAATTAAGAGTCTTTAATAAGGGTACCTTCCAGATAAGGACATTCAATTAATGAAAATTAGCATCCTCTGTGCAAATTAAAGTCTTAAAGAAAGAAAGAAACCATCATTTATTAAGTACCTACTATGTGTCAGGAATTCTCCTAAAGCACTTAAACTATTACTTCATTTGATTCTCATATCATCACTAGGAGGTACGTGCTATTATTATCCCCAAATACATGTAATATATTGACATGATGTAATTTAGTCACTTTTTTTTTTCCAGATGAGGAAGTTCAGGCTCAGAGATGGAAAGTGAATTGCTTTCAGTCACAGAGCCAGTCAATAGTAGAGTCAGGACTTGGAAATAGCACTCATTCTCCTATACCATACTGTGTCTTGCTGGGTAGAAATGTTATGAAACGAACAAGGGAAGAAAAGTTTTGTAAGAAATAAACTGTTCTAGAGACTTCTAGGGGGAGAGGAAAAAAAGAGCAATGCAATTTGCAATTTGTTTTAGTGGCAGGAAGAGAAAATGTTGGTGGTATAGATGCATCAGAAAATCTCACACAAATAGAAGGTGACTGTACATTCCATTATCCTGAACTCCCTTAGTAATGGGAAATGATTGTTAAAGACAGTTTCTAATATGTCATAGAAACATGAAACTGTCTTTGGGAACAAATACCCTCGATTATCAGTCTAGATAAGATAATTCTCTGATCAAAGCTTCACTATTCCTATTACTGTCTTTGCAAATCCTTTCATTAAAAGATATTAAAATACACAAAAGAAATTTTTATCTATAGAACACATTTCTCAATTTGGAGGCATGCATGACTCAGTGGAAAGTGAGTCATTAAGAAGAAAGGAAATGGTGTCAGTAAATAATGAAAGCTTCAAAAATGTATTTATTTATTTATTTTTAAAGCATGCCTATGTTTGAAAATGACTCTTGGTTCTGTTGAAGGACAAATTCATTCCCAATTAAGTATTTCCAAATAGGACATCATAAATTTACTTTTAGCAAAAAATATTAGAAGAGTGACAAAGAAATGAAATTTAAATTCAGCATATTTGATCTTCATATTAAAAAAAACACAACATTTTATTGGATTGGAATGAGAGAACTCAACTTCCTCACTATCTAACTGTGTGAAGTTAAGGAAGTCATTTCACATTTCTCATCTATACAATAAGTCCATCTAACTACAGTTATTTTAGTATATGTTGAACCTATATTCACTTGTGTCGGGGACTTGGAAAATAGAAAAATTTCACATAGAGGAAGAAGATGAGGGGGAAAAAAAAGGTTATTGAGTATTGTAAAAAAAAAAAAAAGGGAGAGACTTTGTGAAGAGAAGGAAGATAGACACTCTGAAGAACAAGAAATTTCTTGTTTTGTTAAGAATAATAAAAGGAATCCAGAGCTCCTGAGAAGTGAGTGACCACATGCTAAGGGTCAGAGGAATAAGTCATTGTGGTCAATGACTCCTTGCTTAGGGTTACTGAGGCAATTACTTGCCAATATAATAACAACATTGGAGAGATTAGTTGATATCCTGGGTGTTTGCATCAGAGACATGACAGAACATGCTGAGATTTTTGAAAACAGATGGCTACTTTCTACTTCTGATGACTCACATGGGCATAAATGTCACTGCCAGAGTAAGCCTAGAAAGCATTGGCAAATGTTAATAAATAATAGGCAGGAAATTAAAACAATGGAGACACAGGAGAAGTGTTAATCAGTTCTGCTCATTGAAAACAAAAGATAGAAGTATGTGTTTCGTTTTGTTTGTGTGTTTTTCTGTTTTGGCTGACTTGGGGTTAGATCAAGCCAAAGAGTTTAAAGGAAGGATAGGTCCCATGTTCTATAATTCTTAAACAGAAATCAAATCAGCAAAAATGAGGAGCTCTCCAGAATGAAGTTTTGAATAAAAAGAGAAGTAATGGAAGTGTGAACAGATAACAGAGAACTGAGACCAAAATACAACATTTTAATATAAAAAAATATTTTGGAAATCCTGAAGTATATAATAAACTGAGAGTGTCAAGGAAATCTAAGAACAACATTTTTACCCTTTAGGGCTATGCTGTGGAAAAGACAAGGATCAAGGATGTATAGACTGGTGTTTGAATCTGCATGGATTTGGGAGATGGTATGCTGCAAGAGGAAGATCATGGAGGACAGTGGCACTGAATCTCAGAATCCTAGGAGAGAGTAACATTTCAGAAAACTGGAAAAGTAGCAAGGGGCTAAATTATTAAGGTATTTGAAAGAAAAAAAGAGGATTTACACATGATCCTGGATGAAATAGGTAGCTATTGCTTTTGGAATATCACTTTGATAGTTTCATGGAAGATACATTCAAAGGGAAAGAGACTTTTGGCAATGCCACCAACAAACAGACTATTGGAATAGTCTAGGTGTGAGGCGATGAAGGTCTTCATCATGGCAGTGTCAATGTGAGAGATAAGAAGGTATATTTGAAGGTTACAAAAATAACAGGACTTTATTATTGAACAAATGTGTGTATGTGTGTATTGGGGAGAGTAAGGAGCTGAGAATAACACTTTTTTTTGAGATGGGGTCATACTCTTGACAGTAATAGGGAGATTAGGAAGAAGGACAGTTTGGGGGAAATATTATATTTGTTTAATTTTGGATATGTTGATTTTAAAATGTCTACATGTCAATCAGTTTGAAATGTAGATATCTAATGGACATTTCCCCCAATCACTCCCCTGTCTCTTCTTTAAAATCCTCTGCAAAACTGGTTTCTGACATCATCATTCTACTGAACCTGCTCTCTCCAAAGTTACCAACAACGTTCTAATTGTAAAATGAGATGCCTTCTTCTAAATCCTTATCCTTCTTAACTTTTGCAACATTTGGCATAAATCACCTTACCTTCCTGGATAACTTTTCTCTTCTCTTATTTTGTCCTGTTTAACTGGTCCTTCTAAGTCTCCCCTATTCACGAATCTGCTGCCAATCAAGGGTGTTCTCCACCATCTGTCCTGGTCCCACTTCTATTTTCTCTCTATATTTTCTCACTTGGTTATCATATTGGCTTCCATGGGTGAAATATTCATCTCTATGTAGGTGAGTTCCAAGTGTGGGCAGGTATATGAGGCAGCTAAGTGGTATAGTGAATGCACTAGGTTTTTGTTTGTTTTTCTGTTTTGGCTATTTGAAGGGGAGAAGGTGGGGCAATTGGGGTTAAGTGACTTGTCCAAGGTCACATAGGCTAGTAAGTGTTAAGTATCTGAGGCTGGATTTGAACTCAGATCCTCCTGACTCCAGGGCCAGTGGTCTATTCACTGTTCCACCTAGCCACCCCCATGAATGAACTGTTGGTCATGGAGTAGGGAAGCTCTATCTTCAAATTCTACTGAAGTCACTCATGAGCTGCATGAACCTGGACAGGTTTAACGACTATAGTTTCCTATTCTATAAAACAGTGACATTAATAATACTTACTCCGAAGGTTTGCTGTGAGGATCAATGAGATAACTTATGGAAAGCCCTTTACAAACTTTAAAATATTGTACAAATTATAGTTCTAACAATAGTGACATGCTCTCTGGCTTTTCTTCATGCCTGGCACTCTATTCCTCTCTGTCAACCGACTTTCTTCAAGTTTTGAAAAAAATCCCATCTTTTACAGAAAGTCTTTTCTAACCCATCTGTAATGGCAAGCAAAGTAGGATTTTTTGCTGGTTTTCTGGATTGAGTTTTAGCCAATCAAGTGCCTTTGTTTGTGTCTTGCCTTTGATTGAATCAAGAATTTTTGATTGGAAACAGTATATGATATATTTTGTAGAAGGAGAGGAGTGTAATGGTAATGGAATTTGAAGATCTTCCATGCCCCTTGTATTGGCAAGATAACAGGTACTTAGCATTTAATTTCACGTTCATAACTGTGTCAAGTATTAAGACCCCGAACTTGTCAATTCCACAGTGGGATGAACTTGCTGAATAGTAGAGAGGGGTGGGGCAGGGAGGAGTTAATACCATATATAAGGAGAGGCTCAGGCCTAAGAGGGAAGAGATTTTGAGAGCAGAACTTGTGGTGGCAGAACTTCTTCTGAGAGTCAGCCAGAACTTCTACTGAGGACTTCTGCTGAGATCTCTGGGGAACAAGAACTGCTAGGAGCAAGCAGCTTGGAGGCTGAGCAGCTACCATGAGTGAGGTGAGGACATCTTTGCCTGAGGGACTGTGTTTTGTTCTGAACGCTTGCTAATGTATGTGTTCACTGCATTAACTACATGGACCAAATATGTGGCTACTGTAATGACTTTGAATTTCTGCTTTTGGGACTCAGCTTTCTAGTATTTGAATAAATGCTTTGGCTCTGTCCTCAATGTGGAGAACCTGTTACATTTTGTGATTCACAATTAAACCAGCATATTTATCGTCACCATGGGCATTCTGAATATTGCACCATTGTTACAAGGACAGAGTGGGGAGGTCTAAAAGAAAGAATGTTTGTGATGTTGATGCTCCCTCTGTTGATCTATGTTAAGTTCTCAGATAGCAGTCCTATCTGTTGGCCTTTATGAGTAAACTGAGCTGAAAAGCAGAAATCTGCCCACAGAAAGGAGGCTTAGCTTAAGTCTCTTTTAAGAGTTGTTAAAGTGAATTGAGATCATGGTCCTGGTAATTTGTAGAAATATTGTTGTAGTCCTGTTATGCTTTGTTTTCTTAGAAACAGAAGCTGCAGGCAGGAGCCCCAGGAGTCTGCTTTCAGGCAAAAGCAAGAAGAGCTTGGAGTAGAGCAGTTCAGTGAACTGAGACAAGGAGCAGGAACAGAGAGCTTCCTGTCTGTGAACCCAGACAAGAGCTAGGAGTGGTTGACCCACATAGGAGGAGCTATGGGGTTTGGAAATCAGGCTTGAATCAAGATGATAGAGGACTGTACTTGGACACTGTGCATTGATTGAGGAGATTATGACTTACTGTGATCTTGGGGTCTATGGTATGGTACTTTCTACTATGCTTTAAGGAAATGTTGTGCTAGGGGAGACTTGGACCCACTGATTTTGGGAATGAAATGAATTATACAATGTAATGTGTTGTGCTAGGGAAGACTCAAGCCTGGGACCCCCTAACTGTGTAAACAAGTATTTTGAGGAATGCTACTGGATACAATGATATTTCTATGTGCCATATGATATATTGAGTGTTATTACACACATACAGACACACACACAGACACACAGACACATACACACACATATACAAATATATTTGTGTCTATATATATATATATGCATTACATATATTTTGCTTAAACATATTGATATGAATGGTATGCCTTATTGAGCAACATTTAGTTAATTAGTGAATAAATAGTTAATTATACTATGGGTTTAGATCCTTAAAATTATTCATAGCAGCAGTCCTCAAGAGTGCTGCCGTGATCAGCATTATAACTCTGTGTTTTTCCCCCTCTTATTTATGATTATTTAGCATAATATATGAATATATGAAATATAAACATATATGCAAATGTGTTTATGTATTATATATCTATGTTTATATATACATGTGTATATACATGTCTGCATATGCATATTTGCTTGTTATTCCCTCCTCCCAGGTTTGAGGACAGAGAATATTGTTTTGTTTGTTTTTGTGTTTCTGTGTTTATCTCTTTTGGTATCCCTTGTACCCAGCACAATACCTGGCTCATAGTAGATACTCAATAAATGTTATCAACTACTAACACATGATGATAGTGATATGATAATGACCAATAGACAGGTAACATCATCATCATAATTGTTATTATTTTTGTTGTTCTTTAGATATATACCTTCACTCTTCTCTCTTGAGCTGTAGTTCTGTACATCAAGTGTCTTTTGAATATTTAGAACTGGATGCTCCATAGATATCACAATCTCAACATGTTCAGAACAAAACTCTATTCCCTTTTCCCTCCTTCTGGACTTTCCTATTTGTATTGAGGAGAGAAGAGGAGAGGACAGGAGAGAAGAGGAGAGGACAGGAGAGGAGCTACTATTCACTCACAGGTTGTGTTTGTCCTTCTTTTTCAAAGATCATGACATCAAGGAGATGATGACATCACCTGCAGTTGACTTTGATTTGAGTGAGGGAGACCTGTGCAATGTTACCAGCCTTACTTTTTCCTCCAGAGACATCTGAGTCCAGTGGTCAGATATTCCTTAGGGCAATTGGAGATAGCCCAGGATGCAATGGGAGACCCCGGCACTTTTAAACTAAGGTCTTTTCAGTTTCCCACTTTGAGTGAGAAAACACCCATTCAGTGAATAGGCCTCTTTAAGCAATGACTCAAGGAATGGCCCCTTTAATATATATATATATATATATATATATATATATATATATATATATATATATATATATATATATATATATGTATATGTATATGTATATATATATATATGTATATGTATATGTATATATATATATATATTCTCCTCTCCTCTCTTTCCTCTCCCTCTTTACATGGGGGTGCTATGCCCAGGGGAAGGTACATTTCAAAGCCAAATGCTGCCTTTTTCCTTTGAGGGTAATGGCTAGATTTCTTTCTCAAAGATCAAGTCTTAAACTCAGATCACTCTGGAGCTCATAGATTGAATAGGTCCCTGCCCTCCTAGCACCATGTGAATGTATATACCAAATTGTAACTGTTTTGAGGGTCTTATCCTCCCAGTTTGATTTTTTTAAATTAAAGTGGTCATACCTTGAGTAATTACTTAAAGAGGACTATTCATTGAACGAGTGTTATCTTACTCGAAGTGAAAAACTGAAAAGACCGTAGCTTAAAAGGGCCAGGGTTTTCCACTGCATCCTGGGCCATCTCCAGTCATCCTGATGAATATCTGGCCACTGGACACAGATGACTCTGGAGGAGAAAGTGAGGCTGGTGACATTGCACAGCCCTCCCTCACTCAAATCAAAGTAAATTGCAAGTCATGTTATCATGTCTATGATGTCATGATCCTCTTTGAGAACAAAAACAAACACACAACAGCAATTTGTATCAAAAGCAACATCATACTCCCATCCTCCCTGGTTCTTAACCGTGGGGTCATCTTTGACTTCTTTTTCTCTCACTCCACGAATCCAATCATTTGTCAAATCTTTTTTTCCCCCTAAACATTTCTTCTAGACTTTCTTTCTCTCACCTCAAACAACCGCCGTCTTACTTTAGGTTCACATCACCTCCTGACCAGACTATTGCAATAGCCTATTAATTGGTTTCCTTGACTCAACTCTCTCCAAACTCTTATATGCCCTTCCTTCAACTGCCAAAGTGGTTACTTTAAAAACTTGTGTGTAATCTTGTCATCTTCCTTCTCAAAAAATTATAGTAACTTCTATTACCTTCATGATAATGTCTGCTGTTGTTCTGCATTTAAAGATCTTCACAATCTGACTCCCTCCTACTTTTCAAATTTTTTGTAACATTCTGCTTCTGTCTTTGTAGTCTACCATTCATTCATACAGGAAGACATTTTTTTGCTCACCTGTGAAGCTCCACCTCTGCTCTGATGGCTTTTTCACTAATTGATACCCACTCTTGGAACACTCAGTTTGCTAACTCCTGATTCTTAGGATTCCCGTATCCTTTATGGATTTAATTCATGGGTCATTTCCTTGAGGATAATTGTCCAGGTCTTCCAGATGCCAGTACAATCTCTTCCAAGGTTACCTTCTAGCTACTTGATTTATTTTCTATATTGTGATTTGTAAATATTGCTCCTGCCCATTAGGATCTAAGGTCTTTGAGGTCAGGGGCTATTTTTGTAAACTATGCTCCTCAGTCCATCAGATTCCTTTGGATGACCTATAATTGTGTTAATCTGTAATCTGAAGCCATACAAAAGTGTATTTTGGTTTAAGTGGGTGATGGGATACAGGGGAAGGGATAGCTATGATTTTATTTGGATTATATCTGTGGTACAGGGAGTTCATGGTGAGGAAATTGTTATCAACACAATCCACAGTTCTTCTGCAATTCATAATCTAAAAATAAAACAAATAATGCCTACAGACTTAGATAAACTAAGTGGGTTATTCAGAGACATAGAGACAATCTATGAAAGAAATGGAATTTGACCCTAGGTTTTCTTAAAGTCATGTTAAGCATTCTCTCCATTACATCATGCTACCTACATAGAGGATGATAATATCAGTAACCCCCAAAATAGCATAATAGATTCATGAGGGATAAATGTAAAGACATGTTTAGATCTAAAAAAAATCCAATTCACAAACTAAAAAGGTGATGAGACATAATTAAATCATAATAGCTATCATTTATATAACTCCTACTATATGCAATGCACAGTTCTAAGTGCTTTGCAAACATTGTCTTATTTGATCCTCACAATGACCCTGGAAGGTAGATTCTATTACTCTCCTTACAATGTAATTTGAGAAAACTAAGGTAGATAAAGGTTAAATGACTAGCTCAGGGTGACACAAGTACTTAAATGGCTGGGGAAAAATTAGAATCCATGTCTTCATGAAAATGGAAGCAGTTTCTATAAAAATTAATTGGTGACCTTGCTGATTAGAAAACTAAATATGAATCAACAATGAGACAGTGAAGTTAAAAAAACTGATGCAATTTTGGGGCCATATTAATAAAAGCACAATCTCCAGATAAATGGAGTTGAATGGCCTGCTGTATTTTGCCCCACTGCGATCACATATGGAATATTGTGTTTAATTCTTGAAAATACACAAGAAGAAGAACATTGACAAAAGGCAGAACATTCATAGGAGAATATCCAGAATTCTAATGAACCTCAGATTCATGGTCTTTGATGTTGAGTTGACGAAACTGATGATTTTTCACTTTGGGGAAAAAAGATGAATGGGGGAGGGAGAGGGAGGCATCATAGCTCTCTCCAGATATTTTCAAATTTGCATTTAGTAGGATTAGACTTGCACTACTCAATACCTGAAATCACACAAAGAAAGGTTATAAAGTTATAAAGAGAAACATTTAGAAACAATATTATAGGAGATGAAAATTCTAAAAACGTTATCCAAAAGTAGAACAGGATACTTCAAAAGATAGTGGGTTGGGCGGAGCCAAGATGGCAGCATAAGAGCAGCAACATATCGCAGCTCTCACATAGCCACCCAAAAATACGCATAAAATATGACTCTAAACTAATCCTAGAACTCCAAAACACACACAAATATAATTTCCACTAAAGTCAGCTCTGCTATGAGGAACCATATCAGCACTGCGAACCAAAACCAGCCTGGCCTGAAGCCCTGGCTGAGCCCTGGGGGTGGCTGGACTAGAGGAGCCGAGGAGCCTCAGGGGAGCAGATTGGCGGCAGCTGTGGC
>JAQQSV010008772.1:0-13687 GCA_028646515.1 Pseudochirops corinnae | reverse complement strand
TAATAACTGACATGTTATGATAACTATTATAATAACTCTATGCCTTAGGAAATTTTTGTGAATTAGTGTTGCCAAAAATTTCACAAAAGAAAATAAACAAATAAAACAGTATTTATTAAGTGCATACTGTATAACAAGAACTATGTTAAATATTGAGGGTACCAATACAAAAATGTGTTAATATTCAGTATATTAATGCAAAGATGACATTATCCCTGCCTTCAAATAGGTTACCTTCAAATGGGGAGTGACAACACATATAGTGAGTGAACCAAAGAAGACAACTTTGGTCTAGAGAATCATGGGGTTAGTGAGTTGATGTATAAGGTAGTGAGTTGATAAATCCATTCCAGAAGCAATGGTAGTATTGATTTGATTATTGTGCCAAACAGAAGTATAAAAGGTTATTGTTGTTAGCACATGGAAACAATATGTGCTTGTTGTGCAGGTTCAGATGGCAAATATTTCTGTGTGAATAACTAAATAGAATGCAATTCCAAATATGATTAAGGAAAAAGGAAAAGAACCTTTATGTTCTTTTTTTTTAAATTTAAATTCATTCATTCATTCATTTACAAATTTATTTACTTACTTTTGTTTCTTTGGTTTATTTGTTTGTTGTTTGCAACATTCAGTTCCACAAAATTTGGAGTTCCAAATTTTATCTCCCTCTCTCACCACCCGCTCCCCAAGACAACATGCAATCTGATATAGGCTCTACATATACATTCACGTTAAATATATTTTCACGTTAGTCATGTTTCAGAGAAGAATTATAACCAATGGAATGAATCACAAGAAAGAAGAATCAAATGAAAACAAAACAAGGAAAAGATAGAGCAAATGCTGCAACCTGTACACAGATTCCATAATTCCTTCTTTATATGTGTATAGCATTTTCCATCATGAGCCTTTTGAAGTTGTCTTAGAACCTTGCATTGCTGAGAAGAGGCAAGTTTATGAAAGTTAGTCAACACACAATGTGGCTGTAACTGCATACAATGTTTTCTTGGTTCTGCTCTCATCACTTTCATCAGCTCATATGACTCTTTCCAGGTTTTTATGAAGTCTGTCTGCACATCATTTATTAGAGCACAATAGTATTCCATTATATTCATACACAACAACTTGTTTAGTCATTCCCCAATTGATGAGCATCCTCTCAATTTCCAGTGCTTGGCCACCACAAAAAGAGCTGCTGTAAATATTTATGCACACATGGCTTCTTTTCTCATTTGTATGATTTCTTTGAAATGCAGCCCTAGAAGTGGTACTGCTGGGTCAAAGGGTATGCACAGTTTTATAGCCCTTTGGGCATAGTTCCAAATTGCTCTCCAAAATAGTTGGATCAGTTCACAACTCCACCAACAATGCCTTACTGTTCCAATTTCCACACATCTCCAGCATTTATGATTTTCCTGTTTTTTTTTTCATGTCAGCTGATCTCACAGGTGTGATGTTGTACTTAAATACCGGTCATAAAATTTCTTTCCCAGTTTTCTTCTTCCCTCCTAATCTTGGTTGCATTTATTTGTTTGTACAAAATTTAATTTAACATAATCAAAATTATCCATTTTGCATTTAATAATGTTTTCTGCCTCTTGTTTGGTCATAAATTCTTCCATTCTCCAAAAATCTGACAGGTAAACTATCCCTTACTTTAGCAGTTTGTTTATAGTATAAACCTTTATATCTAAATTGTGTACCCATTTGGACTTTATTTTGGTATACAGTTTAAGATATTAGTCTATGCCCAGGTTCTGCCATACTATTTTCCAAACTTCCAGTGGTTTTTGAAAAACAATGAGTTCTTATCCCAGAAGCCGGAGTCTTTGATTATATCAAATAGTAGATTACTATAGTCATTGACTATGTCTTGTGTATGTAACATATTCCACTGGCCCACCAGTCCATTTCTCAGTCATTGATAAGTAGTTTTGATGATTGCTTCTGTATAATAGAATTTAAGACCTGGTATGGCAAGGCCACCTTCCCTAGCATTTCTTTTCATTAATTGTCTTGATATTCTTCATCTTTTGTTCTTCCAGAAACATTTTGTTATTATTTTTTCTAACTCTATAAAATGATTTTTGAGAGTTTCATTGATATGACATTGAATAAGTAAATTAATTTAGTTAGAATTGTTATTTTTATTATATTAACTTGGGCTACCCATGAGCAATTAATGCTTTTCCAATTATTTAGATCTGGCTTTGTTTGTGTGAAAAGCATTTTATAATTGTGTCCATATAGTTCCTGGGTTTATTTCAGCAGGTAGACTTCCAAATACTTTATAATGTCAACAGTAACTTTAAATGTAATTTCTATTTCTGTCTCTTGCTATTGGACTTTATTAGTAATACATAGAAAAATGCTGAGGATTTATGTGAGTTTATTTTATATCCTGCAACTTTAGTAAAGTTATTATATCATGTAGATTTTTTTCTTGATTCCCTAGAATCCTCTAAGTAAATTATCATATTATTTGCAGATAATGATAGCTTTGTCTCTTCTTTGCCTATTCTACTTCCTTCAATTATTTTTCTTCTCTTATTGCTAAAGCCAATATTTCTAGTAACATATTGAATAACAGTGCTGAGAATGGACAACACTGTTTCAACCCTGATCTTACTGGAAATGCATCTAGCTTATCCCCATTACATATAATAGATTCCATTTATTTCTATGTTCTCTAGTGTTTTTGAATAGGAATTGGTGTCATATTTTGTTAGAAGCTTTTTCTGCCTCTATTGAGATAATCATATGTTTTCGCTTAGTTTTGTTGTTGATATGATTGATCACGATGATAGTTTTCCTAATATTGAACCAGCCCTGCATTCCTGGAATAAATCCTACCTTGTAATAATGTATTATTCTCATGAAAAGTTGCTGTAATTGTTTTGCTAATATTTTACTCAATTTTTTTTGCATCTATATTCATTAGGGAAATTGGTCTATAATTTTCTTTCTCTGTTTTGACTCTTCCTGGTTTAGATATAAGTAGCACATTTGTATCACAAAAAGAATTTGATAAGACTCCTTCCTCACCTATTTTCCCAAATAGTCTATATAGAATTAGAATTAGTTATTCTTTAAATATTTGATAGAATTCACCTAAAAATTCACCTGGCCATAGAGATTTTTTCTTAGGGAATTCACTGATGGCTTGTTCAATTTCTTTTTTTTCTGAGATGGGGTTATTTAAGTATTTTACTTCCCCTTCTGTTAATCCAGGCAATTTATACTGTTGATGATATTCATACATTTCACTAAGTTCATCATAATTGAGCAAAATAATTCCTAATTATTGTTTCAATTTCCTCTTCATTGGAGGTAAATTCATCCTTTTTCTTTTTGATTCTGGTAAATTTATTTTCTTTTTTTTAAATCAAATTAACCAAAGATTTATCTATTTTATTGTGTGTTCCCCATAAAACCAGCTCTTAATTTTATTTATTAGTTCAATAGCTTTCTTAATTTGATGTTTAACAATTTCTCTTTTGATTTTCAGTATGTCTAATTTGGTATTTAATTGGGGAATTTTAATTGTCTTTTTTTTTCCTTTTTCTAGCTTTTTTTAGTTGGATGCCCAATTCATTGATTGCCCCTTTCTCTATTTTGTTCATGTAAGCATTCAGGGATGTAAAAGTTCCCCTGGGAACTGCTTTTGCTGCATCCCATAAGTTTTGGTTTATTGTCTAATTCTTGTCATTATCTTGGCTAAAGTTACTGAAGATTTCTATTATTTGTTGTTTGACCCACTCATTCTTTAGCATTAGTTTCCAATACATTTTTAGTCTATCTTTCCATAACCTTTCATTACTTATAATTTTTATTGCATCATGAGCTGGAAAAGGATGCATTTAAGATTTTTGCCTTCCTCCATTATATTGTAAGGTTTTTTATGTCTTAATACATTGTCAATTTTTGTGTAGGTGCCATGTACCACAGAGAAAAAAAGGATATTCTTTTCTATCCCCATTCAATTTTCTCCAGAGGTCTGCAATATCTAACTTTTTAAAAATTCTATTCACTTCAACTTCTTTCTTATCCAATTTGTAGTTAGATTTATCTAGCTCAGAGATGGAGAGGTTGAGGTCCCCCACTACTATAGTTTTGCTATCTATTTCTTCCTCTAACTCCGTTAACTTCTCCTCTAAGAATCTGGATGCTGTACCACTTGGTGAATATATGTTTAGTGATGATATTGCTTCATTTTCTATGTTGCCTTTTAGCAGGATATTGTTTCCTTCCTTATCTCTTTTAATTAGATCTATGGTTTGTTTGTTTTTTTGGCTTTTGCTTTGTCATCAGAATTGCCAGCCCTGCTTTATTTCTTTTTTTTATTCAGTTGAAGCATAATATATCCTACTCTAGCCTTTTACCTTTACCCTGTGTGTATCCCTCTGTTTCAAATATGTTTCTTGTAAACAATATATTGTAGGATTACAATTTTTAATCCATTCTGCTATCCACATCTGTTTTATGGGAGAATTTATGCCATTCACATTCACATTTATGATTACTATCTCTACCTTTCTCACCATCCTATCCCTCCATTTATTTGTATTTTCCTTTCTCCCTTTCCCTTCTCAAGAGAGTTTTGCTTTTGGCCATTGCCTCATTCAATCTTTTTTCCCTTCTACCAGCCCCCTGTAAAGCCAAGCACTAGCAGGTCTCCAGAGGACTGCTGCTGTGAACAGCTTTCAAGGATATGATTACATAGTATAGCAAACTCTCTATTCAATAGCAAATTGGAACAAAATATTCACAGCAAATCAAAATACAGTATTCATCATGTCACAACTTGACAACTTATCACTAAAATGGCCACATAGTTTTCACCAAAGTGGTCACATAGTTTTCAACAAAGTACAATCATTTAGTAACTCAAACATTAAGTAACTCTATCATTCAATGGTTCTCTTTTAAACAATGTGCATTCATTTAGACAATCAATCATTTAGTTAAGTCCTTAAATCAGTCAGTCTTAAGAAGGAGAGTCTCTTTAATCCTTAATTCACTCATCCTTAAGGAGACAGCCTCCTTAAGGGACACAAAGTACAATAGTCAAAGTTCTCCACCCATGGGTGCAATTAAGTTTCAACTTCAACACTCCCTACTTGATACTCTTTTAAGGGGTAGTGGAAAGTACAAAAGTCATCCACCTCTAGGTCACAAGTAAATTGCAATGTACAATTTCATCAGTCACTATTCAGTATCCTATTTCATCAGTCACTACTCAGTACCCACATAGAGGTCTTTTCATCTTGTCTCAGGCAGGTAGCTCCTAACTGAATCCACCAAAGTGTCACCTGAGTTCAAAGGCAGACAGCTCCCAGTTCTTTGTCCAGCTCTCTGTGCAGTTTCTCCTCCACATTGAGGTGCACAGTATCCAGGCCATCTCAAATATTTCACATTCTCTGTTCCTGGGAAGACAAGGCTTAATGAAGCAACAATAACATTTATAAACATTAACAAAGCCACAAAAACATTTGTACAAAATACCAGTACAAAAGTCAGGCTTCCTCAGTCTTTAGTAGCTCCAACTGACCCTTGGAAATCCTCAGCAGACTCAGCAGCAACAGCTGGCCCTCCAAAATCCTCAACACCATAAGCTCTGTTCTCAATCCACATTGCTTGCTCCATGAAATTCTGTCTCAGTTCTCAATTCTCATACATACTCTTTTCAGTTCTTCTCAATTCTCAGTTCAGTCTTCAGTCTAGCAGTAGCTGCCCTGCCTCCACCATGCTTACTCCAAGAAATTCTGACTGTCCAGTTTGTGCTGTTCCTTATATACAGAATAATACCTCCCTGTTCAGCCCCTTCCTGTCATGTCAGCAACAGGGGTTCCCTGTTCAGCCCCTTCCTGTTACATCAGCAACAGGGGTTCATACCTCCTGTTTTTTTACAGAGGCTTAATTAGAAACTAGGTTCTAAGTAACTGTCAGCTTTCCAATACAAAGGGATCTTCAAATTCCATTACCATTACACTCCCCTCCCTTTTCTTTCTCTTTTCCCTTACTATTTCTTCTCTCCCTTCTATTCCTCCCTCCTTTTTTCTTTGCTATTTCCCCTCCAACTGCCTGTGGCATAAGTTATATTCATATACCTAACTGTGTTATTTCCTGTATGAACCAAATTCAAAGAGAGTAGAGTTGAAACTACTTATCATTCTCCTTTCTTTCCTTCAACTGTAATATATCTTTGTGTCTCTTCATTCCTCTTCTTTATGCCTCCTAATTTTTTCTTCTACCATTAAAATCTTTTTCAGCCCTTAATTAGCTTGGTATCATCACACCAAAATAAACTTAATACCATACCCATATATTATTTCCCTTCTATACAATGTAAATAAGACACAGTTCTCATATGCTGTAAATATCATTTTCCCATGTAGGGATGTAAACAGTTTGTCATTATTGAATAACAGGAATTTTTCTCTCCTTTTCTCTTTACTTTTTCATGCCTCTCTTGAGTCTTGTATTTGAAGATCAAATTTTCTGTTGATCTCTGGTATTTTTATCAGAAAATTCTGGAAGTCCCCTACTTCATTGAATATCCATCTCTTCCCCTGAAAGGTTATATTCAGTTTTGCTGGGTAATTGTTCCTTGGTTGTAATCCAAGATCCTTTGCCTTGCAGAATATCATATTCCAAACCCTCTGATCTTTTAATGTAAAAGCTTAAAGGTCCTGTGTGATCTTGACTGTGGTTCCACAATATGTTAATTGTTTCTTTTTGATTTCTTGCAGTATTTTCTCCTTGATCCAGTAATTCTGGAATATGGTTGCAATATTCCTTAATGTTTTAAATTTGGGATGTCTTTCAGGAGGTGCTTAGTGCATTTTTCAATGACTATTTTACCCTCTGGTTCTAGGACCTCAGGGAAGATTTCCTTGATAATTTCTTGAAAGAGGCTGTCCAGGCTTTTTTTTTTTTCATCCTGGTTCTCAGGTAGACCAATAATTCTTAGATTATCTCTCCTGGATCTATGTTCTAAGTCAGTTGTTTTTCCAATGAGATATTTTATGTTTTCTTCTATTTTTTTTCATTCTTTTCATTTTATTTGACTGATTCTTGATGTCACATAGAGTTATTAGCTTCCACTCATCCAATTCTAATTTTTAATGAATTATTTTCTTCAGTTAGCTTTTATATCTCCTTTTCCATTTGGCCAATTCTAATTTTTAAGGAATTCTTTTCTTCAGTGTACTTTACCCCCTCATTTTGTCAGTTGTATTTTTAAATTTTTCGTCTACTTCTCTTATTTGACTTTTAAAATCCTTCTTGAGCTCTTCCAACTTTGTTTTTGGAGCTTGATAGAAGTTCACATTCCCCTTTGAGGTTTCAGGTATAGGTTTATTGATCATGTTGCACTCTCCTGAATTTGTGTTTTCATTTTTCCTGTCACCTAGATACTTCTTTATGGTCATTGATTTTTTTTTATTCTTCTTGCTCATGTTGTTTGTTTGTTTGTTTGTTTGTCTTTTAAATTTGATCTCCACTTCTAGGGCCTTGGGGTCACTTCCCCATACTTCTAGGGGCCTGGTTACTGGTTTTCTGTGCCAGGGCCTCGGGTGCTGACATTTGGATTTTGCAGTGGTCTGGTGGTTTACCAGATGCAGAGCTGGAGATGATATGTGACTGATGTTGGCAATAACTTGCTCCTCCATCCTGGGGCTCAGGATCTCTTGCTGATCTGCTGAGGTGGGGCTTGCTGCTGCCTTTCTGAGACACCTTCCATCCTGTATTGATCTGCATCAGCCACAGAAAGAGTGACCTTTCCTGTTAATCCCCCTAGTCTCCTGAGCTAAAAGACTCCCATACCTTCTCTTTCTGCTGGCTCCACTATTTTAGGATTTTTCCTGGGGCAATATTCTCTGGATTTTTCAAGGTCAACAAAGGATCATTAGAGTAACTCATTGCTTACTCCACCATCTTGGTTCCAGGAAGCTTAAATAAGTGACTTTCAAACCTTCAATCTGTGGGCTCATAGTTCCAGGAGTAGTTGCTGCTGCTACCATAGGCCCTTCATATAACGGTGTTTCTTTCTCACCAAGTTCTGCCAGACCCCACTCCTGCACCGAGAGATCTAGGAATTGCCATTCCTTCCTGTGATTCAGTTGCCTGGGGTCTGCTCTGGCTTTGCAATGGTCGAGTCTGTACCCTCCTTTCTCAGCCTGGTGCAACAGATCCTTCCTGTTGACCTTCCAAGTTGTCTTGGGTTGGAAATCTACCACATCTTGTCTCTTTGTGGATTCTGCTGCTCTGGAATCAGTTCAGATTCACTTTTTAGAAGTATTTCAAGGGGTTTGGGGGAAAGGTCAGGTGAGTCCCTGCTTTCGCTCCACTATCCTGGCTCCTGAACCTATATATTTTTAAATAGATATAGCAGAACATTTGTGGTAGTAAAGACCTGGAAATTGCAGGGATTCCCATCAATTGGGAAATGACTGAACAAGTTATGATATATGATTATACAGTGGTTATTGTATGGTATGCAATAATACTGTGCTCTAAGAAATGATGACCTCAGAGGGGTGGAACCAAGATGGAGGAATAAAAGCAGGGAATTGTTTGAGTTCTCCCCCAAACCCCTCCAAATACCTGTAAAAATGACTCTAATCAAATTCTAGAGCTACAGAACCTACAAAATGATAGAGAGAAACACACCTCCACCCAAGACATCCTGGAAGACCAATAGGAAGTGTATATTGCACCAGGCTAAAAATGGTGCCCAAGCTGATGTGGGCTGTACTAGCCACAGATGGGGCTGGAGCCGGCCTCAGCTGACTGAATCACTGGCAGCTATGGTGATTTCAAGACTTCTCAACCTACAAATGCCAAGAACATCATGGAGTTTCAGTGAGGGAATTCTATGGGACCTAAGTGAAAGAGGAATGTGCAGTCTGGCTCCAGACCTGTGGTGGTGGAGGTGGTTGTGGCAGCAGTAGCAGCAGCAGCAGAAGCAATTGCTTCCTGGGCTCTGGGTTAAGAGAAGGTGGGGAATCCAGCATCTGATATAAAACCCCTGAGGCCTGGGACAGTACACACACCCCCGAACCCCACTTGAAGCAGAGTGCTTCCTTGAGAGAGAATTAAAAAGCCAAGTATTTAGCTGGGAGAATGCATAAACTGCATAAAAATAAATGACACTGTAGAATCTTCCTTTTGTGACTAAGAAGATCAAAACATACAACCAGAAGAACACAATAAAGCCAAGCTCCTACATCAATAGTCTCCAAGAAAAATAAGAATTGGTTGCAGGCCATGGAAGAGTTCAAAAGGGATTTCGAAAATCAATAAGAGAAGTATAGGAAAAATTGGGAAGAGAATAAGAGTGATACAAGACAATCAAGAAAAATGAGTTAACAGCTTGTTAAAGGAGACTCAAAAAAACACTGATACTGAAGAAAATAATACCTTAAAAATAGACTAGCCCAAAGAGCAAAAGAGATCCAGAAAGCCAATGAGAAGAATTCCTTAAAAAGAAGAATTGGGCAAATGCAAAAGGAGGTCCAAAAATCTCTGAAGAAAAATAATTGAAGAAAACTGAAGAAAACAATTCCCTCAAAACTAGAATAGAGCAAATGGAAGCAAATGACTTTATGAGGAATCAAGAAATTAATAACAGAACCAAAGGAATGAAAAAATAGAAGGCAATATGAAATATCTCATTGGAAAAGCCACTGACCTGGAAAATAGGTCCAGGAGAAATAATTTAAAAATTTTTGTACTGCCTGAAAGCCATGATCAAAAAAATCTTTCAAAGTAAAGGAGAAAATACTGCAAACACCCAGAAAGAAACAATTCAAATATTGCAGAACTACAGCCAGAATCACACAGGACCTAGCAGCTTATACACTGAAAGATCAGAGGGCCTGGAATATGATATTTAGAAAGGCAAAAGACCTAAGGCAACAACCAAGGATCAGCTATCTGGCAAAACTGAACATAATCTTTCAGGCAAGGAGATAGTCATTCAATGAAATAAGGGATTTCCAGATCTTCCTGATGAAAAAGCCAGAGCTAAATGGAAAATGTGATCTCCAAAAACAAGATGCAAGAGAGGTATAGAAAGGTAAAGAGGGAAAACACACAAACACACACATACACACACACACACGCAGCTGGTTATTTAATAAGAAAAAATTGTTTGCATGGCTATATGGGAAGCTGATACCTGTTAATTTTGAGAATTATATACTTATCATGACATTTAAGTGGGATACAGATAAATAGAGGGTGTGGGTATAAATTAACTAAAATAATGATTTAAAAAAATCTTATTAAGGAGTGCAAAGGGACAGTAGTGGAGAAGATGAAAGGAGGAAGCAGAAAAGGGTAAATTATGCCACACAAAGAGGCATAATAACATATTATAGTAGAGGGACTAAGGGAGGAAGATGAACATTATGTGAGCTTAGGCCCCATTGGTTTTGGGAAAGGCAGAATAACATAATCATTTAAGCATAGGACTCTATCATGAAGAGACACAAACTTATCATAATAGAGGGAAAGAGGGGTGAGAGAGGAGCATTGTATGAGATTTATTCTTGTCAATCTTGATTCAAGGAATAAATAACATATTACATTAAGTATAAAAATCTATCATACCCTGCAGGCAGTTAAGAGAGGAAGGGTTAAGAAAAAGAGTAGAAAAAAGGACGTGTTTTGATAGGGAGAGAATACAGAGGGAGGAGGCAGTCAAAAGGAAAAGGGAGGAAATAGGAAAGGGAAAGACATAGATAGTAATCTTAACTGTGAATGTGAGTGGGATGAACTCTCCAATAAAACAGAGGAAGATAGCAGAATGGATTACAACCCATAATCCTACAACATGCTGTTTACAAGAAACACTGTTGAAACAGGGGGATACACACAGGGTAAAGGTAAAATGATGGAGTAAAATATATTGTAATTCAGCTAAAGTGAAAAAGGAGGGGCAGCAATCCTCATCTCAGATAAAGCAAAAGCAAAAATATATCTAATTAAAAGAGATGAGGAATGAAACTATATCCTGCTAAAAGATACCATTGAAAATGAAGCAACATCATTACTAAACATATATGCACTAAGCAGTGTAGCATCTAAATTCCTGGAGGAGAAGTTAAGGGAATTAGAGGAAGAAATAGATAGTGAAAGTATGTTAGTGGGAGACTTCAAACTTCCCCTCTCTGAACTGGATAAATCTAACCTCAAAATAACCAAAAAAGAAGTTAAGAAGGTGAATAGAATTTTAAAGAAGATAGATATGGTAGACATCTGGAGAACATTGAATGGGGATAAAAAGGAATATACTTTCTCAGCAGTACTTGGCACATACACAAAAATTGACCATGTACTAGGACATAAAAACCTCACAATTCAGAGCTGAAAGGCAGAAATATTAAATGCATCCTTCTCAGATCATGATGCAACAAAAATTATATGTAATAAAGAGCCATGGAAAGATAGACTAAAACTAATTGGTAATTAAATAATGTAATTCTAAAGAATGAGTGGGTCAAACAAGAAATTAAAGAAAAGATTAATAACTTCATTCAAGAGAATGACAACACTGAGACAACATACCAAAACTTGTGGGATGCAGTGAAGGCAGTTCTTAGGGGAAGTTTTATATCTCTTAATGATTACATGAATGAAATAGTGATCAATAAATTGGGCTTTCAACTGAAAAAGCTAGAAAAAGGACAAATTGAAAATCCCGAATTAAATACTAAATTGGAAATACTGAGAACAAAAGGATAGATTAATAAAATTGAAACTAAGAAAACTATTGAATTAATGTATCAAACTGAGAGCTGGTTTTATGAAAAAAAATAATAAAATTGATAGACCTTTAGTCAATATGATTTAAAAAAAAAAAGAAAACCAAATCAAAATTATCAAAAAATGAAAAGGGTAAATCTACCTCCAATGAAGGGGAAATTAAAACAATCATTAGAAATTATTTTACCAATTGTATGCCCATATATTCGACAATCTTTGTGAAATGTATGAATATTGACAAAATTATAAGTTGCCTAGATTACCTGAAGAGGAAAGAAAATACTTAACCCCATTTCAGAAAAAAAGAAATTGAACAAGCCATCAATGAACTCCCTAGGAAAATATCTCCGGGGCTGTGTAAAGCCATGCACAAGTAACTTCCCAAAAGAATGCTACTGAGAAGAGCTTTTAAAGTTCTGATTACACAGTATAGTGAACACTGCATTCATTCCATAACAAATTGAGGCAAATATTCACAACAAATCACAAAATAATATTCACAACATTACATCTTATCACAGAAAATCACAATATAGTGTTCACAACAGTTTAACATTAGAATGGCCACATAGTTTTCACCAAAGTGGTCACAGTATTTAGAACAAAGAACAAAAGAATAATCATCTGGTTTCCCTAAGGGGGAAATCCTCCTCACTTAATCATTCAATCATTTCACAGTACAAGTCAGTCTTCTACCAGTGGGGCAATCATAGGTTAACTTAGTCACTTATTCAGATTCACAATTACTAAATATAATTAATTATTAAATACAATCATTAGAAAATTACACAGACCCTCTACTCCTTGGTGTCTAATAAACTTCAATTTTATCATGCATTTAATATCCAAGGAGAGGTCTTTTCTTCATCTTGACTTAGTGTAGTCTCTCAGATTCCCTGGATCCCCTTCCATGGTCCCAGCTCCTACCTGAATCCACCAAACAGTCACCTAGATTCAGAGGCAAACAGCTCCCAGGTTCTTGTCCAGTCCTCAGGGACAGTTCTTGTTACACACTGAAGTTTGCAGGGTCCAGCACATCTCAAAACCTTCACCACTTGTGTTCCTGAGAAAGATCAACCAAGCCACAAACACACAAAGTCTTATCCTGGTCATGCTTCTTCAGTCCTCCAGCAGTTCAGGTGGCCCTAGGACCCAGAAGAAATCTCTGCCTTCCAGGTGGCCTTCTCAGCAGTAACTTCAGTCTTCACCAGATTCTGTTCTCAAGGAAATCCTCTCTCAGTTCTCAGTCCAGTAGCAGCCCAGCTCCCAGATGCTGGGAAGATTCTGCTTCCTCCAACAGGAGTAAAAATTTTTGATCCTCACTGTCTTTTCTCTGGTGCTCTTCTGAAACACACACACACACACACACACACACACACACACACACACACACACTGGTTTCCTATCTCAGCTAACCCCTTCCTGTTATGTCAGCAACAGGAGTAAGAGTTCACACCTTCTGTTTCTTTCACAGAGGTACTTAGCCCCTAGTTACTGAGGGCTAAGTACCTGCTTACTTAACATAAAAAAAAGAGTTCTTCAAATTTAAATTAATTACCATTACAGGCCAGATGGATTTACTAGTGAATTCTGTCAAACATTAAAAGAACAATTGATTCCAAATATTCTACAAACTATTTGGGAAATTTGGAGAAGAAGGAGTCTAACTAAATTCTTTTCATGACTCAAATATGATACTGATACCTAAATACAGAAGAGACAAAATGGAGAAAGAAAATTATAGACCAATTTCCCTCATGAGTATAGATGCAAACATTTTAAATAAAATATTAGCAAAAAGACTACAGCAACTTATCATGAGAATAATACACATTGATGAGGTAGGATTTATACCAGAAATTCAAGGATGGTTCAACCTTAGGAAAACTATCAGTATAATCAATCATATCAA
>JAQQSV010008770.1:0-13688 GCA_028646515.1 Pseudochirops corinnae | reverse complement strand
TGATCCAGCCTGATGGAGAGAAGAAGGCCTATGTCCGTCTTGCTCCAGACTATGATGCATTAGATGTTGCCAACAAAATTGGAATCATCTAACTTACTGTGTCCCATTCCACCTACAATAAAAAGTTTTCCAGAATAAAAAAATAAAATAAAAAAAATAAAAAAAATAAACCAAGTTCATGTTCCTCCTCTTTTCGGGAATCAAAATGAAGATCCATGATTGAGACAATACCTTCTATCTTTTACTAGCTGATAGAACTATTTTTTCTTTACACAGAAGTGTTTTTTCCTACCCCACCAGCATTACACTATTCCTTATGAAAAGAGAAGTGAGATAAAACATCCTTATATTATGTATGTAAAAGTCTAATGATTCTGATATTCAATTCAACAACTGAACAAAAATGCATTATGTAACTTCTATTAAAAAAAAAAAAGCATTGCCTTAGAGTAAGACCTTTGTGTTTCAAAAATAAAAATGGAGCAGTCTCTATCCTTTGGGATTTCCATTCTACTTGGGGTGTGGAGCTATACAATGTATTTGCCAGTAAATAAATGCAAACATAGGCCGGATAATTTCAAGAGAGAGGGGTGCAAATGACTGGAGTTTAGGAAGGTCTTATGTCAAAGGAAGCACCTGAACTATGCATTGAGGGAAGTTAACGATTCTATGTGGAGGAAACCCCTTACGAAAATAAAAGACCAGATATCTAAAGCATGAAGGCAGATGTTGAGATGTGTCAGTGGAGCAGTATCAAGGACACTTCAAAAGTCATGTAAAATTCAAAGATCACTGCTTACTGTTGTATGTAGTGACCAAGGGCACTGTTTTCATCTTCAAAGGATACAGAAGATAGGCAATGAATAAGGCCCAGAAATTAAGAGAACAAGAATGGTCTAGATCATTTTTCAGAATATAGACAACCTTTTGCATGAGCCCAAACTGGTCCCTGGCTTTGATCCTGTATCTTTAACTTTCAAGTTCTCCTAGTGATATTCTATGGGGCAGAATGTGGGAATAAAATAGTTAATAAACTAGCAGAAGACCAAAGGCCAATGGAAATACACAATGCAAGTGAGCAGCTTATGAACCACCATGGTTTATATCGAAGAAATGAAGACAAGATCAAGAGCTTTGTCAAGGGGAAGCTGGGAATGAGCTGGTCACGTTCCATGAGTCAGATAGATAACTGACTGGAGGTAGCATTCTGCATGAAAGATCTAATTCTAAAGAAAGGCCTCTTGAATTTTACTCGGATGCTCCATGGAGGGATGGATATGGATGGGACAACCAGAATGAGATGTACTATTGAAAGGGATACTCCGATGAGTGAGAATTTGCAATTCCCTAACTTACAACACTAACAAATAGGAATGTTTTCCCTCTTCTGCTTGGACCACTTTCTTGAAGTCGCAACTAAAGTCCCCCCTTGTACAGGAAGCCTGCCCTACCCCTTTCATTTCTAGTGCCTTCCTTCTGTTTATCCTGCATTTAATTGCTCTGTACGTATTTGTTTGTATGTAGTTTCTCCCATTAGATTGTAAATTTCTTGAAGACAGGCCTTGTCTTTAGCCTCTTTTTGTTTCTCAGCCCAGTGCCTGGCACCAGGAGGCACTTAATGCATTTTCTCATTCATTCATTGATTTTGAGCCATCCTCTGCATAACGATCTCTCCAAACCTGATGATCTCGCTACATGCAGAGTCTGGACCTAGCATTTTTGAGTTGTTATAACTATTAGTGGGGTATTTCTTCATATTCTTCCTAAATGAGCCTCTTTACAACTTCTGTGAAATGGTCCTGCTTCTTTCTTCTGGTATCAGGCACAAGAAATCTACCCTCTATTCCTTGAGTTAATCCTTAAGTACTTGAACTCAGTTATTTCCCCTCTTCTGTTGCCCCACCCCTCCCCCCTGCCCAGTGACTCTCTGGCATAAACTCCAATTGCCTTGGCATCCTGGTCACCTTCTTTGGGCTTTCCTCCACCTTGTCAGCATCTTTCTCTAAATGATGTGTCCAGAACCAAATACCCTTTACGTTGTCTGACCAGCACAAGGTAACAAGGGACTATAGTTAGATGTTAAAGGGGCTTGTGTGTGTAGGCAGAGGTCGAGATAACCAAGTGGTGTAGCAAATCCTGTTTCTGTTTCTGTGACAACAGGTTTTGAGGTGATGAGAAATGCAGATTCCACACCCTTACTTCCCCCCTCCCTGCCACCATACAGGCTAAAGGACACCTAATTTCATTTGACAAGTTCAACAAAAATCATCTCAGCTCTGCCCTTTATGGGATACTCATAAAGGCAGTAAACGTGGAGGTGCCCCTCACTCAGATTATTTGAAGAGAATGGGTTCTGACAGCTCTTCATACAGATTGTGAAAGCTCCAATGACGTGGCTTTTATAGGAAAGTAAAAATATTCGTGATGCCCATTGTTTTCTGGCTTTGATGCTCCTGTTGAGAGTCTTTGGCTCCAGTGGCAATCACCCCAAAGGGAAGGGTCAATGCCAGGTTACTCTGGGCTTGTGCAGTGACTTGAAGAAGACAGCCCGGGCTCCTTAGCTTCTCAGCCCACATGATTGTGTTTTAACTCACAAGATTACACAATGAAATGCCCCTGGAATTGATTGGCTATGGTATTTAATGACTTAGAGTCTGCAAAGAAGCTTTGAGCTCATACATCAGGGTTATTTTCTTCAAGAATAGCATTCAAGAGGCTTTGGACATGACGTTTAAACAAGGAACCTATCAAAAGAGTCAGTGTGGTTCTGGAATCAGAGGATCTAAGTTCTGGTCCTGCCTGTCCCACTTCCTGTCAGTGGAAGGTGGGTCATGCTGCTTAGTGTCTCTGGGTCTCTCTCCATTTCTCCTCCTCCAAATGAGGGGCTTGGGCTACACTATTGCTCTCCCTTTGGATATTGTTTCCTATAGTGTAGACAGGCATTTACAGGAAAGGTGTATGTCCCCCAAACACTTTGTACAGAGTCTTATTCTCTTCCCTAAGAGAGAGAAAAGAAATCTTCAGATCTAAACTGAAGGCAAGTCTGGTGAGACAATCTCCTTAGGATGGAAGGAGGCTCACACTTCCATTGTCAGCTGTTTCAAGCATCAAACCTTGAAGAGTTCATCTAAGAGTTGTAAAAAGCAGGTGTTTGTTCTAAAATCAGTCTAGCAGAACAATGAATACTTCTAAGATAAAAATTAATGAGAGGAAAACTCATAAATGTGTCACAAGAAGATAATCAGTACTTCCCATACAAACCAGATGCTCTCCTTTGCAATGCAAATTTCTCTTCAGGCCTCATGCTTCCCTTTGGTGGGGAGGGTTTGTGTTGGAAGGCCCTCAAGGCCTGGTTCAGCCCTGTGGTGGAAGGTCCCTGTGTCCATGAAGAACACAGCTTTTCTTTCTTCGGAAAGGCAGAATGCTCAAGAAATAAAGGAAGGGGAGAGCTTGGTGGCAGGATGTTCTCCTAAGGTCATTTTTGCCAAGATTTCTTAAGTACCAGCTTAGACCTTTATTAAAAATTTCATGGCTTCTGACGACATAGTTTGTCATGATGTTGGCAATGAGCATCTGAACACACGTAAGTCTAATGTGATGAGAAAAGGAGAGATCTGAACAAAGGGCTCTGGGAGAATAAAAGAAGGGGCCATCTTCTTAAGGCTGCAGATGGAAAGAACATAAAACAGCAGCTCCTCTGAGGAACACTCATTCCTTTACACCTCCACCATGCCCTTAAGGAAGAAACTCTGAGCATCTTCCTTGTTTGGGCAGCTGTTCTACCCAATACTGTCACATGGAGTCCAGGGCAGATAAGCTGATCCACAGTCCCGAGAAAATCATTCCAAAGAAAACCCCTGGTCTTTAAAATAGTTATGGTCATGACCCGAGTCATCCTGGAGATCCTAGATTGGACCATGCCACTTAATGGCTGTGTTTTGGGCCCTCCTGGTTCAGAGTAAATGTCAATAGTAACTGTTTCTCTTAGCCAGCAAGCTGAGGGCCTTGCTCTCCAGGCTTGTTTGTTTGTTTGTGTATGTCTGTATGTGTTTGTTTATTTATTTACTCATTCATTCATTCATTCATTTTAATTAAAAGGGCCATCCTAGGACTCACTTCTTATAGAAAGCTGTTCACTGAATGCACATTACCTGACTCTAAGTGAGTGCCTTAAAAGACCTTAGCCTAAAAGGGCCAGGGTCTCCCATTGCATCCTGGGCCATCTGCAGTGATGTTGATGGATATTGTCTCAGATGGCTCTGGAGGAGAAAGTGAGGCTGGTGACCTTGCACAGCCCTCTGTCCCTCAAATCAAAGTCAACTGCAAGTCATGTCATCATTTCCCTGATGTCATGATCCTCTTCCAGAACGAAAGACAAGCACATCAACAAGGATGTGACCTAAACATGTTCAAAATGGACGAAGTAAAAATAGCCAGGCCATTATGAAAATCACTAAGGTGCAAACAGGCTTCCCGGATTTTCGGATATTGAGGAAATGGAAGATCAAGGTTTCCAGTCCCAGTCACCCCCTTCAAGGGGCTTTCCTGGGCCTCTGTTTTTTACCTTCTCCTTCTGTCCGCGTCACTTGGTGATCTCCCCAACTGCTAGGACTTCAATTATTGTCTTCTCATCTCTATTTAGACAATTTCCAGAGATATTCATATCCATAGCTTCTTTCCATCATCTGTATTTATATATATGTAGATATGTATGTATGTATATGTGTGTGCATATGTATGTTATATACCTATACACACACACACACACACACACACACACACACACACATAAAACCCATTCTATCTCCTCTCTACATTCTGTGTCACCAAGAGCCTTTTGGACTTTTCTCAAGTGGAATTTCCTCCATATCTAGACTCCATGTGTTCAAAGCAGACCTTGTGGTTTTTCTCCTCAAATCTATTCCTCTTCCCAATCTCCCCATTGCTGCCAAGGTTCCCACCCTTCTTCCAGTCTCCCAGACTCCCAGTCTGGGAGAATCATCCTCAATTCCCGGTTGCCACTCACCTGGTGTATACAGTCTGTGGTAAAGCCACATATTGCTTCTATGAATTCAGGGTCTGCTAGGCTATCACCATGAATGTTGTGTTGAAGCACAGTAGGATTCTACAACATTTCGCTGTTTAGTCACTTCAGGTGTGCCTGACTCTCCATGACTCCATTTGGATTTGTGAGGGATAATTTGCAGTGAAATTTCCCCATTCTGCTAAATCAAATCTAGAGTGGCTTGAGCATCCACTAGGCCTAAGTTTGGAGGTCACCTGACCTTACAGGAATCTGGGACTTAGAGCATTGGAGAGCCTCCCCAGTGCCACCTCAGCACAAGATATGCCAAATAAGGACAAAACTGCTTTCCTGGCCTTGCATTGGACACCTACATGTTTCCTGGTCCTTTGTCTCAGAGATAGATTCCTGAGCTTAGGTTGTGGGCCAGCCTCCCTACCAATGAGAGTAAAAGCCAGTTAGGAGGTTGAGTTTCTTCACTAGAAGGTTATATAACCATGGGCTGGCTTCTACCTGTTGCTTTCTCCCTGCAGATGCCATGTGAACTACAGGGGAAGAGTTCTTTCTCACAAGAAATACTAAAGACCTTTTCTGACCTCAGATTGAGACTCCAAACTCTTTCATCTCACGCAGGGTTTTCTAGACAAAATGCCAGAGTGATCTGCTGTTTCCTTCCCCAGTTCATTTTACAGATGAGGAAATTGAGTAAAATAGGGTTCAGTGACTTACTCAGGGTCACACAGCTAGCAAGTGTCTGAGACTGGATTTGAAATCAAGAATCTTCATGACTCTAGGCCTGGGGCTCCACCCACTGCACCACCTAGCTGCCTATTCAACAACATATAGCTTATCATTGCATAAACTGAGATTGCTATCACAGCAACTCATATTCCATATGTAATGTATGTGTTTATATGTGCACATGCATGTATACTCATTTGCATACATGGATGTTTCTGTGCCAGCACGTGCTTAGACACAGGCGTATTCAAGTATAAGTATTAAGCCTTTGCTTAAGCAGCAGGGTCACTGTGTGGGTCTTTTCTGTCCCTGCAGTCTCTCTGTCCTTGGTACAGATCAGTTCCCCTCCCTGTCATGTTTAGTTTTCTATCCCTTAATTCTTCCTCCCCTGAACAGAAGCTCATTGGGTCCCCCAGTCCTGGGCCTGGAGTTATTTGGGGAGGACTAGGGGTGGGGCAAGAAGAGGTAGCACAGGCCAGAAATGACCCCCTGCTGTCCCAGCTCATCAAAACCCTGCACACATGGGGCAGGCCTTAAAGAGGGTGACCTGAATGGAATTGGGACAGGACCCAAAATCAATGACTTCTGTTTTAAAATCAGAGGAAATTCAGTGAAGGTGGTAGTGGTGAGCTCTGGGTATCAAGGCTCTTTAATTAACAATAGATGTTTACTCTTCATTTGAGCTTTGAATGGATAATGGTCTTAGTGAACTTCTTTCATCAAACTAGCCATGGGTGGTTTATACAATGTTATTAAAAATGGGTGGTACGCATTTAGCACAGGGTACAATCCCATTCTACAAAGCCGAACACTTCAGACTAATACATGATTATTACAACTCACTGTGTCCCAAGCTAAATCAAAATGACGCTTGTGAATGGGGCAGTGAAGCTGTGGTGGAGGCACTTGTTTGCCGGGTTCCTTTTGTGTCTTAGAGTTTTGGCTCACCTTGGGACTTGGATTTTGCTTGAGAATGTCCAAGGGAAACCCATATCTAGCCTAAGTCGGGGTAAAATTGCCTATAACCATCCATGGAAAGGTGCTGAGTATAAGAGATAGATAGATAGAGAGAGAGAGAGAGAGAGAGAGAGAGAGAGAGAGAGAGAGAGAGAGAGAGAGAGATGGAGAGACAGAAAGATATCTATATGCATATATGTAGGTGTATAAATACATACATGCATACATATATATATTCTATATATGCACACATATTTATACATATATGAATATATTGCATGTGTATTGCATCAGTAGTTCACTGAACACATGAGAGGAAGATAATTTTATACACGCACATGTATGTACATATATGTATATACACACATACACATATATACATGCATATAGGTTAGCTGTCCTTAGGTCTTGAAGAGGACCACAATGATATCAGAGTTTTAAAGGAGAGCTTCAATGTGTCGGGCTATGACTGATCAGCCCAACGAGCTCGGAATGCTCTCCCCTAGGTGGGGAGCAAATAGTCCATGTGAACATTTGGGGTGGAATCTCCACATTGACACACTCTGCATTTCCTTGGAGCTGCTTCAGTCCTGCTCTTCTCCCAGGGCACAGCACCTCCTTGGATGGGTGCATGCCATAATGAGCAGCACTGGGCCAAGGGCTCCTGCATCACAAATCGATTCCCAAGTTCTTCAGAGAGAACTTGGGAGTGTCCTTGTGTTGCCTCTTTTGACCACCCCATGAATGCCTGCCCAGTCTTCCTGGCAGGTGTCCATTTTGCTTTTGTGCAGCGTGGCCAGCCTGCGGGAGCCGCGCTCTGAAGCAGAGTGTGGCTGCCTGGCAGCTCATGGCCAGGAAGGGCTCAATCCTATCTGGCCCTTCTTCCCTTTCTCTGTTGTTGTTGTTGTTGTTCTGTGGTCACTTTTCAGTTGTGTCCAACTCTTCCTGACCCATTTGGGGTTTTCTTGACAGATACTGGAGTAATTTTGCCGTTACCTTTTTCAGCTCACTTGACAGATGGTGAAAATGAGGCCAGTAGGATTACATGAATTGCCCAGGGTCACCAGGCTATTAAGTGCCTGAGAGCACATGTGAACCTGTCTTTCTGCCTCTGGCCACTGAGTCATCCAGCTGACATCATTTTCAGTGACCATGGGTGGGATGCAGTTTCATTCCATGAGAAGCCCCCTGAAATGTTTGTCAGCAGGAGGGATTTGATTAATGGAGGTGTTTCCAGGGAGCCTGTGTATCAGGAGCTCAATCATATGTACGCCTGCAGAAGCAAACAAAGTCACCAGCACTGGTGCTGCTGAATCCGTCAGAGCCCAAGGGGGACAGCCAGGGATGCACCTGAAGGACAGGGCTGCTCTCAGCTTCATGTAGTCAATTTTCTTTTGAAACTCCTGTAGACAAGTGATATGGAGGGAGGAAAAATGGCATGTGTCAAACACCAAAGCAGAAGCTCACCTTTTATATGCCTTCCCCAAGGTGGATGCTCACTAAAGGCTTATTGAATCAATCAGTCATAGGAAGGAAGGGAGAGAGAGAGACTCTGACTCTGGCTTCTGAATCTGGTGGCCCCACTGAGGAAAGGAAGCTCCACAGAGCTGGACGAGGACCCTAGTAGGTTAAAGACCCAGCACCAAATCCCAGTCCTGTTTCTGCTCCAACTATCGGGAGTACCTGGAACCAATCTGCTAACCTCCCTGGGCCTCAGTTTCCTTATCCTTATAAACTAGAGGCTGAGAGTAGGCCCTTTCAAATCTAAGATGGCAAAGGGAGAAATAGAATAGGGAAAGTATTCTCACCTAAGACGTACAAGAAAGAGCTTTTCAAGTGGAGAGCGAAACGGGGCAGAAGGCAATACATGGACCTCAGTGTCATAAGAATTGGTTCAAAGTGGGAAGAATACACATACACTTGTGTGCACACACAATAGGAGGGGAGGAGCTAATGGAAAGGAACAAGAAAAGGAAGGGCAGATTAAAGGAAGCAGTTGTTAGAAGCAGAATAGACTCTTGGTAAAGGACTGGACAAAATGGGGAAGAGAAAAATAGAAAAAGCTGGGGGGCCCATAACGAACCCTAACTGTGAATGTGAATAGGTTGAGCTGATCCAGGAGCAGAGAGCAGAGGGAGGTAAGAACCAGAATCCAACAGAAGGTTGTTTACAAGAGACACACTTGAAGCAGAAAAACACACACAGAGTTAAAATAAAGGCCTAGAGCAGGATAAAATATGCTTCAGTTGAACTAAAAAAAAAGGCAGAGGCAACAACCTCATGATCTTAGACAAAGCAAAAGCCAAAATTGACCTAATTAAGAGAGATAATGAAGGAAAGTGGATTTTACTATAAGGGACCAGAGAAAATGAGGGAACAGAAAATATGGCAATTTCTCTGATAAAAAGCCTCATTTCTCAAATATACGTGGAGCATAAAACTGAATCAAATTTCTGAGAGCTCCTACGGATAAATGATCCAAATAAATAAGCCAGGAGTTTTCCAAAGGAATCAACACTCTCTGGGATTCTATGGAGAAAGGCTCTAAATCATGAGCGGTCAGAGAAATGCAAATGAAAGCAGCTTCCAGCTACCACACTCTACCTTCAGAGACGCTGAGTGTGTGACGGGAAGAGGGAAAAATAGGGGGAAACCCAGTACTGAATTGGTAAGAAGACCACAGAGGGCATCATGGTGTACAGAGCTCTGGGCTTACAGGAAGGAAATCTCGTCTCCCTGAGTTCAATTCCTGCCTCTGACACTTACTAACTGTGTGATCCTGGGCAAGTCCATTAACCCTGTTTCCTTCAGTTTCCTCATCTGTAAAATGAGTTGGAGAAGGCAAACCCTTCTTTATCTTTGTCAAGAAAATCCCAACTGGGGTCACAAAGAGTGGGCCACAACTAAATATGACTAAACCAAAACAGCAACAGATGCCATTTGTTTTGAATGGGTCCCACCATCCTGGAGCCCACTTGGGAACTGTCCCTAAAGGGCCAAGGAATTGTGCCTGCCCTTTGAGCCAGTGAAACTACTACTAGGTCTATATCCTGAAGAAGTCAAAGAAAAAGGAAAAGGACACATCTGTGTGATGTTTATAGCACCTCTTTTTGGGGTGGCAAAGTGTTGGAAACTGAGCTGCTACTGATGATTTGGGGGGATGACTGAAGAGGCGTTAGCATGTGATTGCAATGATGTGCTATTGTGCTATAAGAAATGAGGAGGTTGTGGTTTCAGACAAACACAGCAAGACCTATGAGGAATGATGCAAAATGAAGTGAAAAAAATCAGGCACTCCCTGTGCACAGGAACAACAGCAAAGTGACGATGAGCAACTGAGAAAGACTGGGCTACTCTGGTCAATGCCATGATCCAAGACTATCCCAAAGGGCTCGTGCTGAAAAAAGGCTTTCTACTTCCAGAGAGAGAATTGATGAACTTGGAGAGCAAGTTGAGGCATCATTTTCTCCCTCTATTTTTCTTGCTTAAAAAAAAAAAATCACGGCTAATGCAGAAATATGTTTCTAATGATTTCACGTGAAAAATTTGACATCATTGCTTGCCTTCTCCATAGGCAGCGGAGGGAGTGGGACGGAGGTGGGGAGGTAGAGAATTTGGGATTCAAAACCTAGAAAGAAAAGAATGCTAAAAATAAATAAATTTTAAAAAATCATTTATTAGAGACTTATTATGCCACATACTATGATAAGCGCATATTTCTTATTAGGAAACTCACTATTTTGAGAATACATTTCTAAAACTGCTGTGATCGGGCAAGTTTGTTTTTTTTTAAGTCCCCTAAAATTTATTACTTGAATGTGAAAAATCAGTTACCAATGATGAGTACTTTTGAAGCGATCCCATAGTTTAAGCTTCCTTGACTTTGGAAAAGGCAGTCCTGCAGTCCTGGGCAGTCACAAGAGCTCAGATTAAATTTCCTCATGATTATGTGATCCAATGAAAATACTCTTACCCTTATATAGACCATTTAACCATTGGATTGTATTGGCTGGCCCCCTACCAAGAGCTGCTTTGTGCTGCTAAACTCTTTCTTACGCCTTCACTGCCTGAATTTTACCTCTTTAATCAGGAGAAAAGGCTGAACATAACATTTACCTGTTCATATTCAATTTGACTCAGGTGTGTGTGCTGGTCCTGGGCAGGTTGTCTTAGTGTACTGCTGCTGCTGCTGCTGCTGATACTGTTGCTGCTAACAGTCCTCCTCCTCCTCCTTCTCCTTGTCTGCCTCCTCTTCTCCGTCCTCCTCTTACTCTCTGCTCCTCCCTCTTTCCTCCTCACTCTTTCACCATGCTCTTGTTTCCTCTCCTCACTAGTACTCAGCTCCAACTTGGAAATGAAAATCTTTGGAGTCTCTGTTCTTATCTCAGCCTTGCATTTTGTCCCCAGTTTCCTGTATGCACTAACTGCCTTCCATTGAAGCAGTCAGGGGTTGATCTCTCAGAGATCAATGACCCAGGGGCAATTGTCAACTGTGTTCAGTGACTCTCTCCAGATTCTCCTCTCATGCTTCATCCTACCTATGTCACTCGAGAACTGAGCCTAATCACAGGCACCAGGCATGAAGTAGGTGCTTCCTAAATGCTCATTGAGAGAACTGATACCAAGTTCTTGAATGCTGTCTCAATGGAGTGCAGTCTTAGATGGATACTGCCAAGTTGGGAGAGCTTGAAAGATGGACCTGGAAGTGAATCTTTTGGGGGAAGACCAGCTGAGTGAAATGAGAAAGGTAAGCCTCAGGATTGGTCCATCAGCTGTCACTTGTGGAGCACTGGCTCTGTAGTATTAGGCACTAGGGGAAGCTGGGGTATAAAATCAAAGGGAGACAACCTTCAATCAAATTACCAAAAAAGTAGGGCATAACCACAAATAAGTGAATGTAAGACACACACACCATGAACACTAACTGATTCTAGGCCATATGGAAGGGAGAGTGGGGGCAGAAGGAAACACTAGCAATTGGCTCTCAAAAGGCCTTTCAAAAAGGTGGCTTTTTTTTTTTCAGAACTGTAATGGAAGCAAGGAATTTCAAAGGGAAAAGGGAAGAAGAGAGCATTTCAGGCATAGGGGCCAGACAATAAAGAGAGGACATTGGAGACTAGAATACCACATCTGAGGGATCATGTGTAAGCCACTTTGTCTTGGGCAAAGCATATGGAGAAGGCGACTGTAACATCTCCTAAACTTCAGGAGGCAGGTTGGAATCAGATCATGAAGAGCTTCCAGATGCTAATAGCAGAGTTTGCATTGGATTCCAGAGGTCAGAAGGAAGGCCCACTAGCATACACTGAGCAGATAAATGACCAGGACATTGTAAGGAAATGCCACTGGCAATTGGGGGTTGGAGTGCAGGGAAGCTTGAGGCAGGGAGGCCAATTAGGATGTTATTGTGATCATTCAGGTGGAAGATGATGATGGTCTAAATATGGCGGAAACCTAGTGAGCTCTGCCACATTTTATACCCTGGGGAATGAGATTATATTTGATGGAAAGACTTTCTGCATTCTTTGTTTTCCACAGTCAAAAATTCCATCACAGTTGGTAAACCTTTCTTTCCTTGACAAATGTAGCCTTCTGCTAGCAAATCGGATCTATCAGGGAAGGTGGGCATGAGTCTTTGCTGAAGGGGAAAGCTGGCCAGTTCTGGGACTGGAAGAGCTTCCAAGGACCAGGGCTGCACCTCACTGAGAAGCCTCCTTTTAGGCCTGGGAAAGGAAAATCACATATTCTTTATTTGTTAGAGAAATTTGTGAAAATAATGGATGTTCTTGGTCATAACCCTGAATCACTTTCTAAATTATCAAAGGGAGATTAAGCGATGTTCAGGAGAGTTTTTATGTTGTTCACTTTTTGGTGTTCTATTTAATTGGAAATCAGCATATGGCTCAGAGCTTGGGAACAGAATGTTCCATTAATCAGAGGGATCTGCTCCTTCACCTCTCTGGATAAATGAGAGGGTGACTCAACTTAGTGCTTGTTTATTGATTCTGGGTGGGGGAGAAACTTAGGATGATAGAGTGGGAGATGCCTCCACATTTGACAGCTGCTTCCATTCATTCAGATGAGCATCTGGTTCATAGGTAGAGAGTTGTCTGAGGCCATTGGATGTCAAATTACTTGTACAAAGTTTCACAGCTAGAGTACATAGACTATGAGTTTTGAACCCTGGCCTTTTTGACTTTGAGTTTGTCCTCCTGCCTGATATTTCATATTGCTTAAAGTAATTGTATTTCGGAGTGTCAGGGATAATGATCCAGAATGATTCCCTAAAAGAAGATGAAGGTGGTATTATGAACAAGACTCACTGCACCATGCTTTGGCGCTTTACTGATTCAGTGCTCTTATCAAATGGAGAGAGGCAGGGTGGTGGAGGAATCAGGTTTCTGAACCTGAAGTTAGAAAGATCTCTGGCTCATACTACAGGCATACTAATTAGCTTTTCTGAGGCTCTGTTTCTGTGCCTGTAAAATGGGCATCAGGCAATGTCCCGAGGCTATATATTGCAGAGCAGGTACAGACCCTATGAAGAACATTTCCATGCTTTTATTTCTCCAAAGCAATGGAATCAAATCTTTGCTTATAAATGGTGGGAGATGGTCTTAAAAAATGGTAGCTATAGTTGTGTTTGTCCTTCATTTTAGAAGAAGACCATGACATCTGGAAATGAGTACATGGCTTGCAATTGATTTGGATTTGAGTGAGGGAGGGCTGTGCAAGGTCACCAGCCTCACTTTCTCCTTCAGAACCATCTGGGTCCAATGGCCAGATATCCATCAGGATGACTGGAGATGACCCAGGATGCAGTGCGAAACCCTGACCCTTTTAGGCTAAGGCCTTTCCAGATACTCACTTAGAGTGAGGTAAGGCCAATTTAGTTAATAGATTTCTTTAAGAAGTCAGTCTTTCCTTCCTTCCTTTCTCTCTCTCTCTCTCTCTCTCTCTCTCTCTC
>JAQQSV010008769.1:0-13689 GCA_028646515.1 Pseudochirops corinnae | reverse complement strand
ATTGTGGGAAAAATTTGACAGTGTTTAAGTAGAATAATGTTAAAATAACCTATTTCCTACAAAACAGTTTGAAATAAATTAATTATAACAATTCATTCAACAAAAAGAGAAAGAGACTTAACACACATAAAGGGTTGACCCACGAAATAGGAAATTGACTTTTTCTGTTTGGCCCCAGAGAATAGGACTACATGAAATGGACAAAAATTGGAGAAACTAATTTAGACTTGATATAGGGAACCAAAACAAAATTTCTTAATCACTAGAAATACACAAAAATAGAATGGACTTTCTCGTTGGGTTCTCCTTCATTGAAGGACTGCAAATAAAGGTTAGATGACCACTTTCTGGGAAGGCTGTAGAGAAATTTTCTCTTTTCAGATAAGGATTAAATTAGATGTCCTTCAAGGTATCTTCAAATTTGAAATTCTGCAACACTATGATTTGGAACTACAAATCTTGAACTATCCATGGAGAAATAATTCATTACTAAATTTTATCTTATCAGGTTTTGCCCATTGTTATCTTTGATAAAATATTTTTGGTTTATGGTACTGTTATTGCCTATGTTAGCTAACCCTCTTAGCTTTGTGTGATTCAAAAATGTATTGAGCATTATATTAATAGATATCACTGATAAAAATTTTGAACAGAGCACATCTAAGAACACCTGCTTCAAAATATGATAAAAGGCAGAGTTAAAAAAGAGAAGTAGCAGACTTATAAGTATTTTCCTATTATGAATCACCCCTTGTATGCAAAGTTAATTGGTCTCTCTCCGCAAACTTCTATTCATAACAGTCCAAATAAAATCATGAAATTAAAGACAGCATTGTAACTCACAGCTCTAGTCACTCTGAAAATCTGTTTCAGGTTAGCACATAGGGCATAAATAACAACCTGGGAGGAGAATTATGTGTGTCAAGTGGACACTCAGTCATTTAACACATGTACAACACACTTTTGCTCAACCACTTGTTAACCACCATTGGGGTTCAGCTAGAGGTCACAAAATAAGAACCCTGTCTTTTTTACTGGATTACATAGAGGCAATTATATTTCATCAAGGGCTTGCTTCTTTGATAGAAAAAGGTGTGACATTTTAAATGTCAAAAAAAAAGGTGAGTAAGAAAATATATGTGAAAGGAACTTGAATACATTGAAGTTTATAAGTGAAATAGAAAAGTAATACAAATGTAGCTGTAGGCTTTTCTATGAATCGAAAAACCTTAGTATATTGCTTCCCCCTTTCCCCCCCCAAATAGTGAATTTCATTGTCTCCAACCATCTTCACATCACTATTATATAGCCATAATAATGCATAGTTGATATGATATTCTATGCCAAAGAAATGGGGTGGGGGCATTATACACAGCAAGAACAGGAATAAGCATTTATCAGGTACCTTGATATGCCAAGCACTGTGCTAAGTAAGTGCTCATTTAATCATAGTTTGGAGAAGGAGACTGAAAAGTAGCGGCCCATTTCCAGGATAGATAAGAGAAATGTTCAGCTGCCAGAGTTTGCCATTCTAGGAGCAAGAGTACAAGTATTCTCTGCGAGTAGATGAATATAATGGTTAGAATGGAGGTGGCCTGGCTTGGAGTTAGCAAACAGGAAGAAACCCTCATGAGAACAAGCCAAAGGATCACAGATTTAGGGTCAGAAACTACTGTGGAAGCCATATAGTCCAAACCTTTCATATTTTAATGGAATCATAGAGGCAGAGTTGGAAGAGACCCCAGAAGTCATGTAGTTCAATCCCCTCACTTTAGACTAAAACCTAGGGAAGGTGAAGCATCTTGAAGTCACGTGATTAAAAAGAAAGTCACATGTGGATTTGGAATACATATCCTCTGACTATAAAGCTGGTTCTCTTTTTACTGTTCCGTAGACCTAAAAAGGCTGAGTAACATTCAAAAGGCTGTATGGATTATAAATGTTACAGTCAGAATTTGAACCCAGGTTCAAACTCCAACACCAAATCCAGGGCTCTTACTACTATACCAAGAGGGTTAATGACATCTTATATAGAGACACAGAAAAGTTCACTTGATTTAGGTTTTATAGATTGAAGTTTAACTAGACAGGGAAAAGGTTAATGTCTCATGATGTTGTGCCTTGAAATACAGATACACATCTCATTATAATTCAGTTTTAGGGAACAAAATGGAAATTGCTTCAAATGATGAGAAAGCCTTCTCCGTCCACTTGACATCAGTTTCCTTACCTACAAAATGGGAGGTTTTGACTAAATGGTTGTTAAGGAACTTGTCAGCTTTATAATCATTAGATCTGCCAAATAACTATTTCAAAATAAATTAAATGATGAAAACAAGAAAGGCCATAGGGACTATTATAATATAAATATTTATAAATATGTGGGTTTTGGAGGTTGGAATAATATATATACCAAAACATAGTATCTACTTGAGGCCAAGTGTAAAGCTAATATATTGTCGGAAATCATTAAGGGAAAAGAAATAGTCTTCTATACTCCACTTTGTTACTAGCTAAAGCCGGAATGTTTTATCATGGGTATTATTTAAAGTTCTTTATGTGGTTTTCTTTTCTCAAAAAGCAGACTTGACAAGTTTTGACACACCAAACAATGAAATACTGATGATAGAATGAAGAAAAAACTCTAAAGATGAGGATTATGTAATCCATCCCTCATGTTGATATATGTCCCTGCCAAGATAATCTGCATCCAGTGTTCCTATAACTTTGAAGGGAGTTCCACACTTAGATCAGCTTTGGCAAGTGATAAATGTACTCACAATACATAAGGGAGGGAACATGATTTAACAGAACATGTATAGCTCTTAGAGGACAGAGTTAGATTTTCAGAGTAATTTGGCCACTGACTTATTTTGTGAACTATGGTAAACTTCCATGTGCAACAGCTGCCTATATATATGTGTATATGTGTGCATGCATGTGTATATATATATGTGTGTGTGTGTGTGTGTATGCACGTGTGTATATATGCATATGCATGTATATATATATGTTATATATTTATATTTAAGTTGTTGCATCATTTTTCCATTGCATCTGATTCTTTGTGACCCCATTTAGGGTTTTTTGGCAAAGTTACTGGAGTGGTTTGCCATTTCCTTTTCCAGTTCATTTTACAGATGAGGAACTGAGGCAAACAGGGTTAAGTGATTTGCCCAGAGTCACAATGTTAGTAAGCGTCTGAGACCAGATTTGAACTCAGGAAGAGGAATCTTTCTGACTCTAGGCCCAAATCTTTATGCACTGTGAAACTTAGCCTTATTATTCCTCCCCACCTCCATGCCTTAATTTGTGATTAAAGATTAAAGTTTATTATAAGTTAGTCTATAGAATTTCAGAATCTCTAACTAAGAAGACACTTGGAATGTTATCTAGCCCAATCTGTACCTAGATAGAAATTCCTTCTGTGCAACCACTGAAAAATGGTCGTCCAGTTTGTACTTACAAATTTCCAGTGATGGGAAACCTATTGTTGACTGATAAGAGCTTCTCCCTATTAGTTAATTCTATTTGTTAGGAAGCTGTTTCCTCTGTTGAAGCAATTCTTCTTAATATGTTAGATTATAATTCAATAATAATTTTAACTTCTTACTATTTTGGTAGAGACTGCTGAATACTGCCATTACTGCTTAGTAGTTTCTGAACTAGAAGGTACTTCTACTTTTTTCATTTTATCTATTCTTCTAAGACCCAGATTAGGGAACACTTCCTCCATTAAACCTTCCTGATCCCTGCTACTAGAAGTTATCTTTTCCTCTTTAGACTTTTCTAGGGCATTTTATCTACATTTCTTCTTGGACTCATCACATTTTTGTTTGGACCATATTTATTTGTGAGTAAGTACATTTGTCATCATATGTCAAAACATGTTGGTGGGTTTTTTTAATTCCTCACATTTGTTATTTGCTTTCATGCAGATTAAAATAGTTTACTGGGCTAAAATTTTCTCTCTGTATCTGGCTGTGTTATTATCATGTAGAAATAATCTTTCTCATCATTCAAAGATATGGGGAAAACTTGAAGAAAAAGATGAGAAGTCTCAAGCAATCAGATCTGTGAAAACTGAAACTTCCCATATTAAGGATGTAAATGAATATAAACTCGGAGAATAAAGATAAAGATCATCTCTTGGGTATGAAAAGCAAAGATGGAGTTTATGCCTTTATTATATGGGAAGAATTGTTAAAGCAATTTTTGACTGCTTTTGACTGACTATTATTTTCAGTGGGATTGATCAGTGGTCAGTCAGTCATCCATATAGTATATTGAGAGCTCTTCTTTAATGGTTCTCTCTGTAAAACTTTTGGAAAGAGCAGTGTCATTTTACCTCCACTTTTTATTTGGTGTTAAAAAAGAAATATCCCCAAACATTTGTGTTGTTTCCACTCTTTTTTCTTATATTCCCATAATGTGATAGAAATCATAGACATGTAACTGATCTATCTGATCACTTTCAGGATGGCTGGCAGTTCACTGGAATATGAGTTATCCATCTGATCTGGTAAAAAATGGCTTAAGTGACTGAAATTAGGTTACTTGAGCAAAGATTATTGTAGTTAAAGTTACAGTCTCACAACCATTTTAGCAATGTAGGTCCATCAAAATAAAAGCTAGTTCATCAAACTATTAACCAGAATATTTCCATTAATGAAAGTTTCTTCTCTGCCTATCCATTAATTTTTATTTGTTATTCATGTTAAATACCAAGGTACTAATAGCATCTTCACAGTCATTAGGAAAAGATAAAAATACTTTTAAATGTTTTTTTAAAAATGTTTGTCGATATATCCATATCTACTTATCAATATATAATGTGTCCCAATTGCTCAAAAATAAGAAGACAGCTCAGATATGAATATAAATTTTCTAGAAACAAAATTAAACTTGACTAACCAAAATGTCACATTCTCATAACTCAACACAATTGGCACTATGACAAAGAAATAAGAGGAAGAATTAAATTTTCAAAAAGGCAAATCACAAATTACTGTCATATTTATTTCCTCCTACTTGAATGTTTTTCAGTTAAATTTTTATGACATTCTTCTGCAATATCTGTATATATATTACATGTCTCTTATTTTATTAAATTTCAAATCTGCATAATTTTCAGTGTTGTTATTTAATTCATTTAATCATGGTAATACTTTTTTCATGTGTTTGTCTAACAAAATACTTAAAAAATAATGAAAGACAATCTATTTTCTTAGTCTTCTTATCTTTATCCAATAATAGATCTACTTATTTTTCAACATTTTTTTCCCGTTCCATGGCAATCTTTGGAAATTGGTGGAATTTTAAAGTTCTGTCCTGGTGTATGTGTGTGTTGGTGTGTGTGTGTGTTGGTGTGTGTGTGTGTGTGTGTGTATGTGTGTGTGTGTGTGTGTGTGTGTCTTGTGTCTGTATGTCTGTGTGTGTGTGTCTGTGTGCATATGTATATGTGTGTGAAATAAATGGAGTATTCTGCTTAATTCCTGTTCCAAAATTTAAAGTTTTTGAAGTCTGTATTTCAGAATATACAGATGCGGGCTAAAATATAACTTGCAAACCTCTGACTTTATATAGCTCACCAATAATGAACATTTTATTTCTTTTGTGATCTTGTTTGAAAGCAGATGTTTGAAAAAAGGTGTTTTATTGCTACTTGAAATGTATGACCATTACTGGAATGCAGTAAACATTTCTTAATCATTAAAGTGAATTACAGACGAATCTTTCAGGAAAAAGGGTTGTATATTTTAAAATGTGACTCCATAAACCCACAAAAATGTTCAACCTTTAAACCAAATACCTATTGCATGCCATTTCCCCAAGACAAAACTTTTAAGTATCAGGAAATGTTATAAAAGAAATACAAAAAACACAAAAATTGTTGTAATTTATTTACCTTGAAGATATATGTCTCGTGACTTTTTACTTGAAACAATATATATGAGGAGGAAAATTAAAGGCAGGTATATCATTATTAGATACTAAAACAAATTCCTGTAATGTCACAGTCAATGGTTATTAGAGGAAATATATTACAAAATGATTATTTTTGGTGCTTTCATTGTAATGTTGAAAACTTTTAGGAATTGTCTATCTGTCAATAAACATGTCTGATGTTAAGTTGATTGAGACATGAGGGATATTCACTTCAAATACAGTCTTGAAGCTCAGCTTGGAATCCTACCTACTTAAAAGGAAACAGGAAAAATAATATAGACGTGAGAGATATTTTTTGCAGCTACAGTTTTAAATATTTTATATTCAGGACTCATGATCATAAACTATAGGGAGTTTTCTAAGCAAAAAAGAAAGCCAGAATAGGAAAGATGGTGGAAAGCTCAGGATTACAAGATCAAAAGATTTGAGTCCCATCCTGAAATTCACCCTAACTAATTATGTCACTGAACCAATTCGCTGTCATCAATATGGAAAGGATCAAATAGATTACCTTGAAGATACTTTGCAGCTCACAAATTCTATTAATTTCGAAAGGAACCTAAGTCACATCTCATTTTATCTTTCACTCACCAATATTGTAACTATTTTATTTCATTGATATACTCCCTTAGAAGAGACTGCTTAGCTCAATCCATTTGTAATTAAGGAACATATTACAGGATGACAATAGGATTGCCTACATTACCATATGATTTTACCCCAGTTTTTCATAATTGGAGGATATAATGTAATAACGATTCAAGATTTTTCAAAGTATCTGATCTAGTTTAATGTTTTTGCATCACAAAAATTTTTGAATTACGTTACTTTTCCTCCTCCTATATAGTAAGGTCCAAGTTTATACTTCAATGAAAGTTTAATTCTTGAGTCAACCCTATAGTAAGCATCTTCATTTGAACTCATTTATAATGCTCATTCAGTGTTCAAAGAATCAGAGATCTTGTATGAGATCTTAGAAATCATTGAGTCTAATCTCATTTTCAGAAGCAGAAACATAGTAAAATGAAATTTTAGATAGGTAGATAAAACACAGAAAACCCTCTAACTCCAAAGACAGTGTTCTTTTCCTAGTAGGATATTGCCTCTGATTAGAAGGTAACATTGAATCTAAACTTGGTATCCTGGTTTCAGTTAGTTACCAATATTACCGCTAATCTATAGGTGGATGGTTATTTTTTAAAAGGGAAAGATTAGAACAGTGAGATAATAGGCATTTTAGAATAACATAATAGTGAAATTTTTAAGTACCTGTCATCTTAGGCACTGAATTTACTAATGAACTAAGTTTCCTCTCTGATATTTTTTCTTCTTTCTTTCTTTTTGCTTTTTTGGAGGGGGGAAGGCAGGGCACTTGGGATTAAGTGACTTGCCCAAGGTCACATGGCTAGTAAGTTTTAAGTGTCTGAGGCTGGATTTGAACTCAGGTCTCCCTGACTCCAGGGCTGGTGCTCTATTCACTGCACCATCTAGCCACCTCTTTTTTTCTCCTTTCTAATTAAATTTATAAAAATACATTCAACTTGTATAATAACAAATTAATTTATAACCATATCTAATATAAGCTAATTGATCACAAAATTTCTGTAAACCTAACATACTTGAAAAAAGCAAAAACATCATCCTATCTATTTAATGTTTAACGGATAGGGTAACAACTTTTTAAAAATCTATTTCTAAAGGCTTCTCTTCCCAAAATCTATCTTCAGACTTTTAAAACTTTGTCCTAGAAGGTAAAAATGACAATGAATTGAATATCTTTTGTATGCCCTAAGCACTTGGATACAAAATGTACGTAGAAGATATTAAATATGGTGCATATTTGCTGAATAAATGAATGAATGAAGAAAGGGATAATATTTATTGTATGTTAAGAATTCTAGAATGATGTAAGACAAAATAGGAACTTAATAAATGTTTCTATTGCAATACAGGCCAATGGAAAGAATGTGGTATTTAGGGTCCGAGTTTTACAGAACAAATCTTCTTCTTTAGGGGATTTGGTATATGAAGTTTGGAGTCAGTCAAAGGGCCACACTTGAGGATCTAGAGAGCCACATGTGGCCTTGAGGGCTGCAGATTTCCCACCCCTCTCCTAGATAGTCCCTTCAGGTATGAATTTCATGATTCTATGAACATAAGACTTGAAATTGAAGGATCCTCATTAAATGTATTTCCATGTGCAAATAAAATATAGAGAATAGGTAACGATCAGAACCTTAACTAGGGCAAGGTGAATGAGACTTTGCCTCAGAGTGGCAGCACTTGTGCATGTGCTGGATTTATGTTTCTTCTTAACAGTAAACAAAATCCCATTAACTGACTTCCAAGTCTTCCATGAATGTCATAAGGCAAAACTTCCTCTGAGCAAGCAACCTCAGGGTCAAGTTGCCATGGTTCCCCTCTCCCTGGGCTTACTTTCTTCCAGTAGTAACCTCCTTGTGTGTGATGCTAGAGTCTCTCATGTATGAGTAATACTCTGCTCTTGTAATGGCATCCAGAACTGAATTCTTTGTGTATTCCCATCTCTTCTCACCCTATGACCCAGATGAAATTTCCCCAATTATAAGAATACTTAGTTATGAGTCTGGTAATGATTATTGAACTAGTGATGTAATGAATAGAGAGCTAATCCCAAAGCCAGGAAATGTGGGTCAAGCCTTCTTTCAAACATATGTTGCCTGTTTGACCCTAGGCAGATAACTGAGTGGCCCAGTAGAGAGAGTGCCAGGCTTGAAATTAGGAAGACCTCAATTCAAATATGACCTCATTCACTTACTAGCTGTGTAACCCTGAGCAAGAAACTTAGCCTTTTTACCTCAGTTCCTCATCTGTAGTAATGAACTGAATTCAGAAAGAAATGGCAAACCATTAGAATATCTTTGAAAAAAAAAAAGCATCACAAAGAATCACACATAACGGAAAAGCAACTGAAGAACACAAACAACAAAGACCCTAGGCAAGTAACTTAATTTCTCAGTGATTTAGTTAAAACAAGGACTATATATAGATTTCAGAGAAGGTGCCAATTTGTATTGGTAGAGGGAGATTTCTTCAGCTAGGAATTTCCTGTACTAATGAAACCGTAAGGTTTCTACCCTTAAAGATAAATGCAAACTGCATGCAAACCATTAGCTCTGTGGTCAGAAATTCTCTGCTTAGCTTGACTCTGCATCAAATTAGATCATTTTAAAGAAGAAGGTACCCAGGAGAATCCTCTACCTACATCCTTGTAATTACAAAAATTGTACAAACCAGGAAATAACACTGAGAAAGTTTATCTTAATGGCTTTTCTTTTTCATGAATGTAAACTCAATGTTATATTACATACCAGGAAATCAACAATTTGAAAATGATGAAATACATTCTAAACCTTTTTTTCCGAAATGTGTATTTAATTATGTGAGTAAGTAAAGACAAGTCAACTATAAATTGATCTGGTTTTCATTTTAAATTTAAAAAAATATGGAAAACCTGTAATGAGTAGTATATTTTTAGAAAAAATAAATGAAATTTAATTCAACTGGAAATTTGTTGAGAAAATCCTTGGACTAGTTACCTGTAATAAGTAATAGGCCAATTTCCATACTCCTCTCTTTAGGGTCTCTTAAAGCTATGATTAATAAGGTGCATTTTCAGGAATCTTTGGACTTATCAACACTATGAGGCAAAAATTAATGACATATGCTACAAATTGCAGTAGAATGAAATCAGCATAAGTGCAATTAGGATTTGTGACCATACCATCACTTTAAACAGTAATATGTTGCAACACATAATTATATTTTAACAACTCTTGCTATATATCACTAGAGCACCAAAAGAAAATTAAAAGAAAATGCTGTGGGTTGAAGGACGTAGATATGGGACACTATTTAATTAAAGAGATTTTTTAAAAGGAGGTTTACTAACAACTCTATGAAAAAAAAAATGTTCCAAATTACCAATAAGATAATTTAAATTAAAACAACCCAGATTTATTTTATCTAATGAAATTAATGAAGATGATAATATTAGATACTGTAACCATAAAATTACTCTCAGACATGGCTAGTGGATCTGTGGCTTTGTCCAGCCTTTTTGGAAGGCAATTTGGAATTATGTTAGAAAAATCACTAAATAGTTTATGTCCTTTGGCCTGGCAGTTCCAATGCTGTGAATATCCCCTAGTCCCAGCCTCAGAGGAGGAAGATCAAAGATGGAAACAAATGCCCTGCATAAACTAGATTATTCATGGAAACACATAATGGATAAATAGGTGGTGTAATGGATAGAATGTGGAGCTTTGTGTCAGACGAATTTAAATTAAAAACCTTCTTGAGATACTAGCTCTGTGATACAGGTCAAGTCTCTTAAACATTCTTAGTCTCAGGTCCCTCATCAGTAAAATGGAGATGATAATATTATCTGACAAAACTGTCATGAGAATCAAATGAGGTAATATATGTAAAGCACTTTTCAAAGCTAAAAGCACTATAAAAGTGTTATCTATCATTTGATAATTATTAGATGAGTATATACAGAGTAAATAAAAAATAATATATAGGCTATTTTTCTTTTTGCCTTATTGACTTGGGAAACAGGTCTAATAGTGGTATTTCTGGGTCAAAGTATATACACAGATTCATAACTTTGGGTACAATCTCATATTGCTCTCCAAAATGATTAGGTCACAGTTCCACTAACAGTAGATTAATATTCTAGTTTTTCCACATCCTGTTCAACCTTGTCATTTTCCCCTTCTATTATTTTAGCCAATCTGATTGGTGTGTGAGATGATATCTCAAAGTTGCTTTAATTTACATTTCTCTAATCAAAAATGAATTATAGAAATTTTGTATAACTATATATAACTGATTTCTTCATTGAAAAACTGTCTGTTTATATCCTATGACCACTTATCAATTGGGGAATGATTCATATTCTTGTAAATTTGACAAAAATTTACTATATGTTTGAGATATGAGACCTTTATCCAGAAAAACTGTCTATAATTTTTCCTTCAATTTTCTGCTTTCCTTCCAATATTGGCCACATTGGTTTGATTTATACAAAGCCTTTTAAATTTATTATAATCAAATAATCTATTTTACATCTCAAAATGCTCTCTATCTCTTTTTTATTAATAAATTAATCTCCTATCCATAATTCTGATAGATAATATGTTCTATGTTCTTCTAATTTCCATATGATATCTTTCTTTATATCTTGATCACATATTCATTTTGACTTTATCTTGGTAAATTAGGTGAGATATTGGTCGCTTCCCAACTTTTGCCACACTGCTTTTCATTTTCCCCAAAAATTTTTACCAAATAGTGAATTCTTATCCATGAAATTTAAATCTTTACATTTATCAAAGACAAGGTTACTATTATCACACACTACTGTGTATTGTATATTTATTATGTTCCACTAATCTACCTTTCTATTTCTTAGCCAGTACCAGAAAGTTTTGATAATTACTACATTATTATATTGTTTAACAGGTGGTTAATCTCTTTTCTTTATAGTTTTTCAATTCCTTTTTTATATTTTTTAACTTTTGCTCTTTCAAATGAATTTTATCATGTTTAACTCAATAAAATAGCTTTTTTTTTCTAATTTGGTAGGGATAGTATTGAATCAGTAGATTAATTAGAATTTTTATTTTTCTGTTTTGGTTCTCTGCAACCATGAGCAATTAATATTTCTCCAATTATTTGTATCTTGCTTTACTTGTATGAAAGTGGTTTATGCTTATGTTCAAGTGGTTCCTGAGTTTGTCTTCACAGGCATACTGCCAAGTATTTTATGCTGTCTATAATTATTTTAAATGAGAGATGTCTTGATGTCTCTCCTTGCAGGGTTTGGTTGGTGATACATAGAAATGACTACCATTTATTTGAATTTATTTTATATTCTGCTGCTTTCCTAAAATTATTGTTCCAACTATCTTTTCACTTGAGTATCTAGTATTTTCAAGTATAATATCATCATACTGTCTGCAAAAGGAGATGGTTTTGTTACCTCATTGCCCATTTTGATTCCTTAAATTTATTTTTCTTTTCTTATTACTATTGCTAGCATTTCTAACAAAATATTGAATAGTATTGTTGATAATTGGCATTCTTGTTTACACCTGATCTTATTTGGAATTCTTCTAGCTTATCTCCATTACAAACAATGCTTGCTGATGGTTTGAGACAGATGATTCTTATCATTTGAAATAAAAATCCCTTTATACCTGTGCTTTTAAGTGTTTTTAAGAGGAAAGAGTATTATATTTTGTCAAAAGATTTTTTATTCTGGAAACATTGATTTAACCACATGATATTGTTACTTTTATTATTTATGTAATTGATTATTTTAATAGTTCTTAAATGAAGCCATCCCTTCATTCCTGGTATAAATTCCACTTCATCACAATATATTGTTATAATCTTCTAGTTAGTATTTTATTTAACATTCTTGTATCCAGGTTATTAAGGAAATTGTTCTATAATTTTCTTTCTCTCTTTTTGTTCTTCCTGGTTTAGATATGTGCACCATATTTTATTAATAAAAGCAGTTTGGTAGGACTCCTTCTTTGCCTATTATTTCAAAAAATTTATTTAATATTGAAATTAGTGGATCTTTAAATGTTTAGTAGAACTCACTTGTAATTCATCTGGTTCTGATATTTTTTTCTTAAGAAGCTCATTTATGAATGGTTCAATTTTTATTTCTAAAATAGGTTTACTTAGACATTCTACTTCCTCATCGTTTTTTTAAATTAAATTTTATGTTTTTTTTTAGTTTAAAACATTCATTTACACAAGATTTTGAGTTTCAAATTTTCTTCCCAACTTTCCCCTAACCACCACCCCAAGGCACCAAACCCACTGAATATCCCATCCTCCAATCTGCTCTCTCCTATATCTTGCCCCATTCCCTCTCCAATTTTCCAGCAGGACAAGATGGATCTCCATAGCCCAGTGCCTGTATATCTTATTTCCCAGTTGCATATAAGTAAAAATAATGATAATAATATATGTTCATATATATTTTTAAAATTTGATTTTAGAACTTTTAATTCTAGATTCTTTCCCTTCCTCCCTCATCACCCATCCCCACTGGAAAGATAAGCAATTCAATACAGTGTGTACATGTGTAGTTATGCAGAACATCTCCACAATGGACATATTGTGAAAGACTGACTATATTTCCCTCCTTCTTATTCCACCCCCCCCCACTTGTGCTATTCTCTACTTTGTCCCTGTACCTTAACAGAAGTTTGTGCTTCTAACAACCTTCCTCCCAACTGCCCCCACTCATCATCACCCCTCTCATCCACTTCTCCCCGACTCTCCTGTAGGCCAACATACCCAGTTTAGAGTGAATGTCATTCCTTCCCTAAGCCAAATTCAATGAGAGTAAGGTTGACCCATTCCCTTTGGCTTCTTGTTCTTCCCCTCCAATGTAACAGTTATCTCTTGCCTCTTCTATATGAGAGGATTAACCCCATTCTGTCTCTACCTGTCTGCTCTCATTATTTTCCTCTCCCACTTCTCAATTTCACCTTTTAAAATATTATCCCATCCTATTTGATTGATCCTGTGCCCTCTCTATGTACACATATATACACACACTCACATATGTGTTCATATGCATATGTACCCTCCTGTATAGACATTTGTGTATGTATCCATATATATATATATATATATATATATATATATATATATATATATATATATATA
>JAQQSV010008768.1:0-13689 GCA_028646515.1 Pseudochirops corinnae | reverse complement strand
CCCCACTTGTTCTATTCTCTACTTTGTCCCTGTCCCTTTATGGAAGTGTGTGCTTCTAATAACCACCCCCCCCAACCTATTCTCCTTGCCATCACCCCCCTCTTATCTTATTGACTTTGCTTCCAGAGGGGAGAGCTTTGTCCCAAATTGCTGGCATTTTCACAGCTGTTGGAGCTATTAGGAGGCTGCCATCTCTGCAGCCCTCTCCAGCTTGGACTTACTGTTCACATATCTCAGGACCACCACTCAAGACCATGATCCTGATGCAGGTAGCTTAAGGCAAGAGCACTTAGCCTCTGAATGATCACTTGGCCCCCCTGCAATCTACAGGCCAAGAGCTCTGAAGCAGCCACATGGAGGCAGCTGCAGGGCTGCTGCTTCTGCTGCTTCCTTGCCCTGGAGGGAGATGGCTGGACCTGCTTTCCCCCACAAATTTAGCCCAGTTCCACTGACTTTCACTTTGTCCTTGTTTCTTACAGGCTGTTAATTCTGGAAACTGCCACAGCTGCCAGTGATCCACTCTCCTGAAAGCTCCAGCCACAGCTTGTCCTGGCTGGGGCCAAGCTCCAGTTTCAGGCCAGGCTGATTTTGGCTCCCAGCATGCTGTGATGAGTCCTTCCTGTCCCACCTGCCAGCCTGCCTTCCATGGGAGCTTTGTTTCTCTGTACTTTTGTGAGTTCTGGAGCTCTAAAATTTGTTAAAAGTCATATTTTATAGGTATTTGAGGTGGTTATGGGGGGAGCTGTGGAGTTTTCCTGCTTCTATGCCACCATCTTGGCTCCACCCCTGACTTTCCGGTATCCTAATAGTGATGTTTCAAATAAATATTTTGGTTTTGCCTTTGAGGAAGAGTTTATTATATTTCGTGAATCTACTGTGGAAATACATATGCATATTCATATTGGCTGCTGTGGGTATCAAATTGGTGTTACACTTTTGTACTTAAACTCCTCAAAAAGGTCATCTATAATCAATAGTTCCACTTTCCCTTCTGTCGCTGTTTTCTTAACCCCTTAAGATCTTGTTTTTACCTTTACATTCCATCAAACCTTCCTTCTCTAAAGTTACTAGGGATCTCTTAGTTGTCAGACTGGGAAAACAAAGCTTAACAGGACTACAACAATATTTGCATGTTGTCTCCCCGACTAGATTGCAAGTTCCTTGAAGGAAGGGACTGTCTTTTTGCTTCTTTTTGTATTCCTTTAACATAGTAGAAAATCTTGCACATAGTAAGCACTTAATAAATATTAACTGATTGATCAATCTTGTGTTTATTCTTTCCTGATCTTACGAGAATATTCTATTTTGTTCCCAATCCCCATTCTCCTGCAATCTAGTGGGGAAGATAACATGCAAACAAATATGTACAAAACAAGTTATATCCTGGAAAAACAGGAAATAATTAAAGAGAAGGCACTGAAATTAGGAAGGGTTGGGTAAAGCTTCCTGTAGAAGGTGGGTTTTGGTGGGGACATAAAGGAAGCTAGAAAGGTCAATTGTAAGAGAAGAGGAGAAAGAATGTTTTGGGAATGAGGGCCAGGCAGAGAAAATGCTCAGAGCCAAGAGTTGGAGCTTTTTGTTCAGAATAACCATGAGATCATTGTCACTGGTACAGAGTACATTTGGAGAGGAGGCAGCAGGAGGACCTAGAAGATAGAGATAATTAGAGGAGATGAAAGAGGATATGAAGAGAGACTGGGCGAGAAGAGGAGAAAATTCTCCTCACTATAAGAGTCTAGAAAAGTGGATGGAAAGTGGAATGATGAAATTAAAGGCTTTTCATATGAAGAGAATATTAGAAGAGAGAGACTTCTGGGAATGTCCTTTACATGAGAAAGAGTCATAAATTAAGAGAGTATAAGGAAGGATAGCTGTAAGTTGAGGAAAGAAGAAAGTTTAGAACAGCGTCTATGTGGAGTGGGAAAGGAATGAATTATGGATCGTAAAAGGTTTTCCTTGCTGCAACATTGACCCAGCGCTGTACATACACATACACACATATATACACATACATACACAAACACACCCATACATACAGAACTTTGTAGTGGACCAAGTAAACTCAATTGTGTGACTTCCTATAGTTCCATTAACTGGTACATGAGTACAAGCAGAGAAAGTGGATTACAGATTAAAGTGGTAAGGGATTTGTAGACAGAGAAGAGTTTAGATTTCAAGGGAGAAAAGTGAAGTCATGTTCCATGATTAGAATGGTAGGCCAAATTAGTGACACTATTTAAATTCTCTCCCTCTTTTTCTCTCCCACCTTCATAATTACAATAGATTACATGTCAATATGATGCCACTACATTAGGTTCACATTGATAACAAATGGCAAACTCTTTTAAATATGCGCACACACACATACACACAGAGAGAGATTGAAGATAACTTTGAAACAAACTTACTGTTAAAAGAGATGCGATTCTTTTATCTTATTTAATTATAATTTCCCAAATATTACAGAGTAAAATATCATATGAGAGTGCAGAAATGAATTAACAAGAAAGACATGTTCACATTTAGAAAAATTGATGTGTTAATTTTGAATAAATATGACTCAACAAAAGCCTCAAATACTTATTCTGTTAAAAACGTTTTTACTATGTGGGGCAGCTAGGTGGCACAGTGAATAGAGCAAAGGTCCTGGAGTCAAGAGGATCTGAGTGCAAATCTGGCCTCAGACACTTAAAACAAAAAACTAGCCATGTGACCTTGGGCAAGTCACTTAACCCCAATTGCCCTACCTTCCCCCTCCAGAAAGCAAAAAAAGAAAAAAAAAAGTTTTTACTTTTTACATAAAGGGCATACCTTCAAATTACAAAAAATGCAAACTTTACAGGTTGATTCCCAATCACTGAAGAAAGCTTATAATAGGAGTATAATTCATACAATTCAACAAAGATTTTTAATTGTCTATTATGTACAAGACTGTGCTTAGGGCTGGAGATACAGAAGCCAATAGTAGATAAACAACCATTTCACCTCCCCTCAAATGAACTTATTCTACTAGGAGTCTCCTAAATTACTAAGTAAGCAAACATGGTTCCTGCAAATTGAGTTTTATGTCTTGTAACCCTATACTACTTTTTTCTAAACATATGTAAATATTGTGATTAACAAAACAAAATTAATTTTAAAAATCTTACTAAATCAACTCAATCATTTATGAAGTGTATACTAGGAACAGTGTGCTAGGCATTCAGGATTCAATGACAAAAAAAAAAAAAGAAATGGTCCTTGCTAACAATGATTTAGCATTTTAATGCACTGAATTCTTAGTAGTTTTTTTTTTATTATCCATATATAGCCTCAGCTGATGAATATCATTAGTATAACTACTGTCCTATAGAGAAGAAGTTCTTACCTTTGGGTCCATGTACTTAAAAAACAAACAAAAAAAAATTAAACTATACTTCAAGATGATTGTTTCTCTTTGTATTTCTAGCATTGAAAAACATTTTGAGAAAGGCTTATCATATACCTGCAAAGGGTTAAGATTCTGTGATTTAAAGGTCTGCAACATCTTTTGGTTAGTTAGGATACAATCCTTGTTCCCTCCATCCCTCCCCCCACAAAGTTCAAAATCATTGTCTTTTAAGTCTGAAATGGATTTTTACTGATTTATAGGGCACCTTCTAATTTTCCATCACTGTCACACATACAACAAAAAAAATAACTGCAAAACAGAAGTTTAAAGCATTTCAATCAGTGGGTTTCTTGCTGTTTAGAATTTGGCTACCAATAAGAAAATGGAAAATGTCCCTTCTGGTTATGAGGCAGAAATTATTTGTAATGTTACTAAGTAAAACCAACTGGTAAGAAATGAAAACATATATTTTTTAAGTCTCTACTGTGTGCCAGTTATCATGCTGCTTGTGATGAAAAACCCCATCCTAAAATTAATTAAAAATTTGGAGATGTCTTAGCATAAAAACAGGAGTTTATTCTCTTTCCTGGGAGAAGTCATGGTCTTCCCCATGACTGATCAAGAGGCTTGTTACAAAAGATAGAACAAGAATTTATACCCTAATGCAGTCAAGCCCCCTTCCCCAGCTGTCTCCTCTCCCACTGGCTGAGTGGCAGACTCAGCACCAAAATCTTCCCCAATGGCAAATCACAGGGAAGCCCACCACTATTTCCCAGTGGCTGGGAAATAGGTTTACAAAGAACAAGGATGCTGATTGACAGCAAGGGAAAGGGGGAAGGGTCCCAAAGCAAGGGAGGAGGAGTGAGCTTGGGCTGTCCCTGACTCTTACTGGCCAGGAGGAGGGGCCCACAAAGGCAGGAAATCAGAAAGGGCTCATTGTTGATTGACAGCAGTATTGGAGGGGTGCGGGGTGGAGAGTTAATATAAAACTGCCTGAGAAGTTTTCAAACTCCCCAGACAATACTAAGCATTTTACAAATACTATCTCATTTGAGTCTCATAACAACCTTTGGAAGTAGGTACAAATTATTTTCTCTGTTTCACACTAAAGGAAATCAAGGCAAACCGAGAGTAAGTGACTTGTCCAAGGTTACACAGCTATTAAGAATATCAAACACATTTGAACTCAAGTCTTCCTGACTGAAGATCCAGCCACCTATCTTCACTCAGCCACATAAATACCTCTTACAAGAGGTATACCTACAAAGCTGTTGATAAAAGGGCAAGTTTGGTGTACCCATCTGCTTTTTATATTCATTTTTCATGCCCTTCAGTGAAGATAATATGTGGAAATTAACAGTGAAATGTAATCTTGGCTTCCATTTCCTCATTTGCCAATCCACAATATTATTTTTGGCTTGTCCTCATGAAAGAACAATTAAAGAGCCCAGAAGAAAACACTTCACCAGGGTGCTGTATAAGCCTAAAGACAGACTAGCAGAATAATCTGATTTGGGCTGTTTTGGAGCTAAAATAATTCACCTCTAAATGACTGATGTTCATTGGAATAGTTTTCTGAAACAAGTTGTTCTTTGGCCCTAAAAGTCAGCTAAATAATAAAGCCAAGAACTCCACTTTGACCCAGAGTTTTGGGGATTTTGTAAGCCAAAAATAAATAAATAAATAAATGTTGTGGCTTCTGATTTTTCACGTCACCAAAAACAAAACAAAACAAAAACAAACCAAATAAACAAAAGAACCCCATTTCCCTCCATATGGGAGGTATAACCACACAGATTTTTACTTACGAACTTTGTGAGGTCACATAGGAATTGGAAGAACCTCTTTAAGACCTGTTTATTTAGTCTTCTGCCAACATCAGTAAGAAAACTGCAAGATCAATTACAGAGATAATCACTAGAAAGAACATAAAAGGCATAAATAAGCAACTTGTGGGTTCTAACATGAAAATGAGACATGACAGACCTGTAATGGTTGTTTCTCCAATGGAGTCAGGGTGGATTTAAGGTTAAGCTTTTAAACCTCCATCTTACATTTGCACCCTCCTCCCACCCCCAACTTCTCTCTGCCAGATTTATAGAATTAGAAATTGTTTTAGTGCTAGAAGGGATCTTGTACATTTATATTAGAGTTATAAGGGATCTTAGGTCCATCTGATCCAATATCATCACTTTTCAGATGAGGAAACTAAGTCTGTGAGAGAGGAAGTACTTGCACATTGTTATACAACTATAAAATGGCAGAGTCGAGGTTCAAACCTAGATCTTCTGACTCACAAATCCAATGCACTCTCTCATATCTTTACAAATATGGGAAAGTTTAAAGTATTTGTTATTTTGACAGCATTGGGAATTCTGTCTTTTCTCAGTCCTTAGCCTCCTTGACAATTCTGTAGCTTTTGAAAATGTTTGTCATTTTTTATCTCTAGATTTTCATGACCCTTTTTTTTCTTGGTTTTCCTTCTAGTTGTCTGAGAACTCCTTCTCTATGGAACTTAATCCAGGTCATACCTACTAATTGTGGGGTCCCCAAGGCTCTGTCTTGGTCCCTCTTCTTTCCTCCTTCTATACCATCTTGTTCAGTGATCTCATCACCTCCCACAGGTTCAACAATCACCTCTATAAAGATGATTCTTACATCTATTTATCCAACTCGAACCTTTCTCCGGACATCCAGTTTCCTATTATGCACTGCTTGTTGAACATTTTGAACTAGATGTCCTATAGACATCTCAATATTTCCAAAACAGAACTCACTCCCCCCACCCCAATCCCTTCTCTCTTTCCGTCTAGGTGGTACAATGGAATAAGAAGCAGTTCTAGAGTCAGGAAATGAATTCAAATTTGACCTCAGAACTTACTAGTTGTATAGTTCTGGTCAAGTTACTTAATCTCTGTTTGCCTCAGTTTTCTTATCTGTAAAATGAAGATAATAATAGCATTTTCCTTGCAGGATTTTAATGGACCAAATCCAATGGTATAATATTTGTAAAGTATTTAGTGTGGTGTCTGGGACAGAGTAAGCATTGTATAAATATGTTAACTATTATTATTATTATTATTATTATTATCATTTTTATTATCATCATTGTCATCTTCCTATTTACTGTCAAGGGTGAGTAGTCCAAGTTGCCCCACTAGACCCAACTGGTAAGTTCCAGCTGGGTAACTCCTCTCCTGTCCTTCCCTCCCCTCTACTCCCCTCTCCTCCTTTTTCCACATGGGTTTATCATGCCCTTACCCAAAGTTCCTCTGCCCAAATGGAGGTAAATTTTGAAGATTGAAAAATACCTAGATATCTTGGGGTTTACTGGCTACATCTTTTTCTTAAAGACCAGGCCTTAAACCCAATTCATTTGCTCTCATTGATTGGGCAACAATAGGTCCCTCTCCAAGCACAACTTAATGGTTATAGTTTGGGCCCTGATGTCTCAGAGTGAATATAAATAGTAATTGTTTCTCTTTTGACCAGAAATCCTGAGGATCTTCCACTCCCAGTTTGACATTTTTTTTTGAGGGGGGGATTAAAGGAGCCATCCCTTGGCTCACTTCTTAAATAGCCCTAATTAGTGAATGACTGTTGCCTCAGTGTCAGAACTCTGAAAGACCTTAGCTTAAAAAAGCCAAGGTCTCTCACACTGTATCCTGGGTCATCTCCAGTTGTGCTGATCTTTATTTGGCTACTACACCCAGATGATGGCTCCAGAGGAGAAAGTGAGGCTTATGACTGCACAGCTGTTCCTCACTTAAGTCCAATTAACTTGCAAGTCGTGGCATCATCTATATCATAGTTAAGAGTACTAACCAAAGACTTCAAATCTAGAACTAACTTTCATCTTCAACTTCTTACTCTCACTCTCCCTTCAAATTATCACACTGCGAAGTTTTGCTAATTTCTACCTACAAAATGCCTCTTTTATATGTCCCTTTCTTTTAATTCATATTTCTGTGATTCTGGTACAAGTTCTCATCACCTTGTGCCAAGACCTTATGCTGTCTATTCTCCCTGCCTCAAGTCTCTCTTCACTGCAATCTATCCTCCACTCAGCTGTCAAAGTGATCTTCCTAAAATTCAAGTGTAACTATGTTACCTTTGCTTCTCAATAAAATCCAATGGCTCCTTATTACCTCCAGGATCAAACATATAATCTTTTGTTTAGCTTTTAAAGCCCCTTTAGATCTTCTTACACATTATTTTTTCCCACATATTCTGGTTTTCATTCTATTTCTTGCCTCAAATGATCCACTTGCTGATAAAGCCTTTTCCCTATTATCTCCCATGATAGAGTGTTCTCCCTCCTCACCTCTACCTCCTGGCTTTCCTGGATTCTTCCAAAGCTCTGCTCAAAATCCATCTACTGCAATAAGCCTTTTTCCATTCTCTTCTGCTCTTTTTCACTCTAAGATAATCTGTCATTTATACTGTATTATTAGGAAATATTAAATCAAACTTAAGTGTAGCATAGGTTTTCAGAGAGCTGGTAGTTAAAACCTAAACACACTGCTACACAATTGTTTATATGTTTGTTTTTCTCATTAATAAGTGAGATCCCTGAGGTCAGAGACCCTTTTATCACTGTTCTTTAAAAGTCCAAATATTTAGTGCATTACTAGCACTTAGTAGGGATTAATTATTAACTTCCTCCACCAAAGAAGATGTCAAGTTGCCTAAAACTTAAAAGATTATAGGCTAGAGGCAACCTATCTTTTCTATTTGTAGGAGAGCAAATTGACTTGTCCAAGATAATACCAGTAATGAAAAATAGTTTTTGAACACTTAGAAGTTCTAGGGAGTTGTCCAATTTCCCAGCTGTAAAGCCAAGCATGAGCAGCTTTCCAGAGGACTGCTGCTGTGAACAGCTTCAAGGTTCTGATTCCATAGTATAGTGAACTCTCTATTTATTAAGAAGTAAATTAAAGCAAAACATTGACAGAAATCAAAGTACAGCATTCACAATGTTATATCTTAACAACTTGTCACTAAAATGGCCACATAGTTTTCACCAAAGTGGTCACATAATTTTAAACAAAAGATGTAATTCAATAAGTCCTTAACTCAATCATCATTAAGGAACAGGCCTCCTTAAGGGACACAAATTACAAAGGTCAAAGTTCTCCACCCCTATGTCACAGTAAATTATGATCATCTGAATCAATATACATTACCCAAGTAAAATCTTCTTTCATCTTAACTTGAAGCTGGCTCTCAGATTCCATGGTTCCTCTTCCATGGTCTCAGATCCTGCCTGAATCTAACCAACTTTAACCTGGATTCAAAGGCAGGCATCTCCCAACTCCTCATCAACCTCCTTGTCCAGTTCCTGTTCCACATTGAAGGTTTCCAGTCCACCTCAAGTCCTTCACAGTTTTTGTTCCTGGTATGACAAAGCTTAACAAAGCCACAATAACATTCATATACATTACTGGCACCATTATCAATTGACTATCAGCCTGTGAAATCAACACAGACCCACCAAGGCCTGAGAAATCTACACAAATCATCAGTATAGTCCCAGAACTCTGAAAACATCAGTAAGACCCTCCTCAAGGACTTCTGTAAACAGACAACAAAAAAAAAATCTCTTTTCATGCCTTCCAAACCAATAGTAAGGTCTTAGGTCTTCTGTAACAACAGCAATGTCCTCTATCAGAAGATGAATCTGACAAAGTAACATCATAACAGAAAGACAAAGTACCAGGACCACAGCCATGCTTCCTTCCAGTTCCCTTCTCTTCTCAGTTTTGCTTTCTCCAGCTTGGGTCTCTCATTATATATGGTCATTAGCTCTTCCCTTTCCTGTTGCATTAGCAACAGGGGTTCATAAGTTCTGTTTCTTAACAAAAGACTTGATAAAATCGTGAAATGAAACATGGTACTAAATAAATAAATAGCTGAAATGAGGTGTTAACTACTTTGCTTGCCATTACACCAGTGTACCTAAGCATACTTACCAAAATCCTCTAACTGGTATTTGAAGGAAAGAGTCTTGCTTAGGGTTATGTAGCTAGATAAAATTCAGATTTAGATAGTAAATTCATAGTTTCTTGACCTCCAGTACAACCCTTTGGCCTCTATCCTTCATGGAATGCAAAATTAAAGTTCAGTTGCAAATGGCAGATCCAAGGTAGTAGCTACCTGAGACATCTAGAGCAAATGTGTCTATACTATTACTCTTGGTAATACAACTATTGGGCTATGTAATAGCTGACATTTCTGTAATAATTTGACATTAATTTACTCATTGTATCCTCACAGTGATCTTGGAAGATAGATATGATATGTATTATGTCCATTTTACAGATGAAGAAACTCAAACTTAGAGAATTGACTTGCCCAGGATCACATAGCTAACTTAAAAGGCAGCAAACATTTAAACCCAGATGTCTCCTGATTCCAAGTCTGACACTATTTGCACTATACTACAGTGCTATTCCAACAGCTGCTAATGTGAAGAGCTTGAGGATACTGAGATAGATTTAATTAAAAATCACTAAAAAGGCCTTGTTGATTCTGCTTAGCCACACAACTTTCCAAATCATCTCTAATGAATGTGTCTGGCTGAATCCTTACCAAAAACTGATTTATGAGCCTGCACAAAGATGTTTAATGAATGTTAGACTAGAGTTAAATTATTTCTGCCTTAGATAAAATTTCTGAGCATTTATGTTTCTTTCTATAAGTTATTCCCACTGGAATAGGTTAGCAAAACTATTTTAAAAGTTGACAATGGCAAAAAAAATTGTTGTGGTTATGAGACTACAGAAATATTACATTACTATTTTCTTTCAGAATGCTGAGATCACTGGATCTCAGTCACTGAGATCCAGTCACTGCCAGATAGCTTATCAAGTCTTCTCTCAAAAGTTATTTTTTGAAGCCGTAAGAAATTTTCAGGAGTAAGAAAACAGCACCTGAAGTAAGTTGGAAAGTGTTTAGATATGTTAATAATAGCTATCAGAATCATTAGGAACTTGGAACTTCACACCTATTCAGACAGCCTTCAGAAAATTGAATATCTTTGCATCTAATCTCCATCCCAAGAGAATATTGTAAAACCAATGAGCATCAAGCCTAAAGAAAAATCCCAGCCTTTGCACCTGGTGCAAAGGAACTTGGGAATATATACTAAAATATATACTATCTTTAAAAGTGAGTATCATTTAAGTAAATGAACATACCATTTCTCCTACTAGCAAGTGTGGAAACAGAACTCCCTGTGGTTTGCTGTGCTTCAGATATAAAAAAAAAATACTTAATGCAGCCTACAGATCTTACTTCTAATTTGATCAGCTGGAATGTGTCAATCAAAAATGCAGCAGTTTTCAAAACAGTTACAAAGAGAATACAATCAGCATTATCCAAAAATCAATTCAATCAGCATCATCCAAAAGTCATTATTCACAAAATGTGTGTGTTCTTACCAAAATCTTCACTAGCGTGTGTAACACCTGGTCAAGAAGATATTCTGTCTATACAGATAATAATAGCCTTCATGTGTATGTCATTAAGAGGCTGAGAAGTATCTTCATTTACTGGCATCTTTTCTAGTTCATCTAAAATCTCTAGACCACCTATTACCTTTCCACACTGTATACTTCATGTCCAAATGACATTTCTTGCCATAAGTAATAAACAACTGTGATCCATTGGGGTTTGAGTCATTATTAGCAATGGATTCAACTCCTTTAATGCTGTGCTAGGGCTATTCTGTTGATGCATATCAGTATATTGATTTAGTCACTGAGAGGTTAAATCACTTATCAAGCTTATACAGGTTAGTATATGTCATAGGATACACATGAATGCAATTCTTCCTGCCTCCTACAAATCAAATAGTAGTCTTAAAAATGTAGCACAGGTTAAGAATTGGGATAATCCAGATAATCCAACCATTCCTTGTGAGAAGGCTGAGGACTGTTTTGATAGGCTCTGAAGAGTTAAGAGTGAGTTTATATTTTAAAGTAAAATTTTAGTATATTTATAAATGTTAAAATCATTCTCAGTTGGGGCTTTCAAAAATAGGCTGGGTATATATTCCTGAGTTACCTTGAGATGAAAGCTTTATCAAGTGCAAAGGCTTGGATTTTTCTTTAGGTTTGCTGCTTGTTGGTTTTACAACTTCTCTTGGGGTAGAGATTAGATGCATGATCTCAGTTTATACCTCCTCCCTCCATCTAGATCAATATCCTGATTTAGTAAATTGGAAGGAAACCACACCCTGGGAGAGCACTTTTGCCAGAGAACATCCACATCTTAATGGAGACATGATTATCAGAAAGGACCTCTGACTACAAATCCAGTGCTCATTTCTTTGTACTATCTTGCCTCAATGACTAATAAAGAGTTTGATTTATGGAAGACTATCAGGCAATCTGTTATTGTAAATAAAAGGAGCTAGATGTAGAGTTGAGCATACCTAGATCAAACTCCTGCTTCTGAAGTATACTGGCTCAGTGAACATATTCAAATCATTTACCCCTTCATCAGGTCAGACACAAGGTCATCTCTAGGAGCAGAAAGTGTTTCCACACTATAATATCCCCAGACCTGTGATAGGAGATGTAAAGAAGCATAATAAAACTGGGTCAGTCCCAGCAGGTTGGAATTCATTTGGGAAGTCAGTATATAGAAATTAAAAGAGAGCTTACAAAACTAGGCAATAAATGTTGAGTAAAGTAAGTGTTACAGATAGTGGTATAAGCACTGAGAGGAGGAAGCAAGTACTTTCAGATAAGCTCACTTTAAATAAGAGGTAGGAGCATATCTGGGGTATTTCAGGTTGGGTCAGATGTCTGAGAGGAGGGAGATAAGGATTAATGCTATTAATGTATTTGGTTTTTTTTGTTTTTAATTAATGATTTGAATAAAGGCAAAAAGGTCAGGAAGTTAATAGGTATATAAGATGAAAGGTAATAAAATGTATGATAAAAGTTAATAGAAGAGTGTACATATACATACACAAATATGACAAAAGTTAATAGGAATATATATGATGACAATTCATGGGTATATGTGTGCCTGTATGCATATGTGTAAGCATGTGTGCTCAAAGTTAATTGGGATCTATGATGAACATTAATAGGGATTGTGGGAAAACATTATTGGATTGTTTAAACCTACCTCTATATGGTGAAAAACCAGAATTGTTTATTCTTTAGTTCAGGTCATACAGGTCATGATGAGCCCAGATGAGCCCTCCTTTCAGAGGATCTAGATATTGGTGAGAGATATTTAGGGAATTTTCTTCTTTTCTATTTTTTATAGTCAATTAATTTGTTTATTTGAGTTTTCAACATTCATTTCCACAAGATTTTGAGTTACAAATTTCTCTCTCTCTTTCCCCTACTCCGCACCCCAAGATAATGAGCCTACTGAATACCCCTTCCCCCAATCTGTTGTCTCATATCCTCCCCCATAACCCCCTAGTTTTCTAGGGGGGCAAGATGGATTTCTATACCCCAGTGATTGCATATATTATTTCCCAGTTGCATGGAAAAAGTATTTTTTTTAACATTTGTTTTTAAAACTTTGATTTCCAGATTCTTTCCCTTCTTCCCTCCTCACCCACATCCACTGGGGGGACATACAACTCAATATAGGTTCTACATGTGTAATTACACAAAATATTTCCATAGTAGTTATATTGTGAAAGACTAACTATATTTCCCTCCATCCTATTCCACCCCCTCCACTTATTCTATTTTCTACTTTGACCCTGTCCCTTTTCAAAAGTATGTGCTTCTATATTTTCTCCCCCAATCTGCCCTCCCTTCTAACATCCCTCTTTTTATCTTCTTCCCCCCTACTTTCCTGTAGGGTAAGATATCCAATTGAGTATGTCTGCTATTCCCTCCTTAAGCTAAATTCAATGAGAGTAAGATGGACCCATTCCCTTTCACCTTCCTGATCTTCCCCTCCACTGTAAGTTTTCTCTTACCTCTTTTATATGAAATAATTTATCGTATTCTATCTCTACCTTTCTCCCCTCAATATATTCCTCTATCACCTCTTTTTTTTTAAATTTTATTATAGTTTGCATCATTCATTTCCACAAGATTTTGAGTTACATATTTTCTACCCCTCTTTCCCCCACCACTGTCCCAAAACAGCCATCCCAGTGTGACCCCCTCCCCCAGTCTATTCTCTCATATGTCACTTTTCGGTAGGGCAGGATGGATCTCCCAACCACAGTGCCTGTGTATCTCAAGTTCCAGTTGGATGCAGTCAATAATAATAATAATAATTGCATATATATATGCAATGAAGCAATTCAAGCAATCAAATATAGGCTGAACATG
>JAQQSV010008767.1:0-13689 GCA_028646515.1 Pseudochirops corinnae | reverse complement strand
CCTGGGGGGAAAAATAGATGTTTAAAGAAATGGTTAAGGGAACACTTAGAAATGGAAGTGTTCAGAGCCACTGTAGAATAACCTCATTTCCTTTTTTGACAGGGTTACTAAATGGAAATAGCAAGAGGATGTTGTAAATATAATTTATATAGATTTCAAAAAACATTTTTTCAAAAAAGCATTTAATAAAGTAACTTATACTGCTGCGTGTCCCAAAAGTTTTCAGCTTTAATAGCTTCAAACTGCACTGAAACTTTGGGGACACTTAGTTTTATTGTAGAAAAGACAAAGAGGTATAGGTTCTATGATAAGACAGATGGATGTGGAATGGGTTGGAAAGCCAAACTGTAAGAGTAATTGTTTGTGATTCAATCAGAACTTGGAAGGTGTCTCCAGTGGAGTGAGTGCCGCAGGGCACTTGTCTTTGCCCTGTTTAATGTTTTTATCAATGACTTGGGATAAAAATGTAGAGGGCTCACTAATTGAATTTGCCTTTGACACAAAACTGGTAGCTATAGCTAATCAATCAATCCATCAGCAAATTTTAGCCAAATGTCTATCAGGTGTTGTACTAGGTGCTAAAGATAGAAAGATATAAACAAAACCGTCCTTTCCCTCGATTGGTTTACATTCTAGCAGGAATAACAGCATGTACACATAAGTGAATACATGGCAATTTCAAAAGAAGGTGACGATTGACCTAAACTTTGAAGGTCAGAATTTGAAGGGGCAGAGGTGAGGAAGAAATATATTCTAGGCATTCAAGTTAACTTGTACGCAGACCCAGAAACGGGGGGTAGAATGTCGTATGTGAAGAAAAGCAAATAGGCCAGTTTGGTTGGAGATTTTGAATTTGGAGCACATGAATGAGAGTATATGCAATAAGTCTGGGGGAAACAGACTGGAGTCTTATTGTGAGGAGCTTTAAGTAACAAACAGAAGAGTCTCTGATCCTAGAGGAAAGAAGGAAATCAGTAGATTGTATTGCGAAGGGAAGTGGGCTTTGGGAATATCATTTTGACAGCTGTGTGGAAGACAGACGAGAGGGGAGAAACTGGTGACCAGGAGACAAGCCGTTGGGCCCGCTGCGATAGTTTAGGTGAGAGGTGATGAGGGTCTAAATTTGAGGGGGGAGGGGTGGCCACATGAAGAGAAGGGGCTAGACCAGAGTCAAGAGCTTTGCAAGAGATTGTGTCAATAAGATTTAACAACTGATCAGATATTGGAATACAGCAGAGAATTCAAAGTTTACTAAGAGGCTGAAAACCTAGGTGAATGGAAGGATAAAGTTATCCTCAATAGAGATAGCTTAAGTCACATCCTTCTTCCATCTGCACCAGAATCTCAAGGAAGGTTAAGGTGTGTATATGGCGATGCTGAATGTCTCAGTGGTGCAGAATGTCTAAACATATAGACAAGGAGTATAGGGACAAGGATTGATAGATACCTCTGAAATCTTGCCCATTCCTTTCCAAGGGAAACAGATTTCTGCCTTAAGGGAAGCAGGAGGAGAGGGATATCAGGGTAGAACAGGGCTAAGGAACCTGGAAGGGTCACACTTGAGGACTTAGAGGACCTGGGGTCTTGAGGCCACAGGTTTCCTACCCCTGAGTTAGAATAATATCTAACAGCCCCCCCTAAATTTGCTGGTCTAGGGAAACAATTTTAGAACCAAAAAAAGCCACTTTCCCTGATCACTTCTGAGGAAGTTCATCCTAGGCTTATGCTCATAGGCTTAACTCCTTCCCTCTTAAGGACAATTATACAAAGGATCACCACAACTTTCAAAAAACACAGAAACCCATTGATACAAGCAGACAGTAAGCAGAAATGGAAGACTTTAATGTATTAGAATACATCAGAAATACACAAGGGAAAGAGCTCTTCAGATGACGGCTAGACAAATTCTCACTCAACCAAGAAAAAGACTCTGAAGTCTCTCATGAGGCATATGAGCAAGCAGGTTCATTTTGAGCAACCCTCGCAAAGTCTGGCTGTCTCTCTCCATGTCTCTAGAGTCAGTCCCTAGTTTGGGCTCACAAATGTCTCTCTCAAAGAAAGAATGGAGATCTCTCCTCTCTAGGCTTTTGCACCGCAGTCTGCCTCTCATGCAGACATATGAAATAGTGTCTGTATTTTTCCCACCAATTAGTGGAGGTAGGTAGGTGCATAAAATGCCTGGCCTGGGTTCAGGAAGACTTGAGTTCAAATTTGGCCAGTTACTAACTGTGTGGCCCTAGCAAGACACTTAATCTGTTTGCCTCAGGTTCCTCAACTGTAAAGTGGGGATAATAAGAGTACCTCCCAGGAAGGGGTGTGAAGATAAAATGAGATGCCATTTCCTTCTCCATCAGTTTCCATTTTCCAAATGAGGAACTGAGGCAAATAGGGGTTAAGTGATTTACCCAGCATCACACAGCTAATAAGCATCAAAGGCTCTGATCTTCCTGACTCCAGGCACAGTGCTCTATCTACTACACCACCCAGCTGCCCCAGATGGGATGATAGAAAAATATAATCATATAGAGAGATTTCTAAATTCTTGATCATATATTAGAATATTTGTGAATTATTATGATGAGATCAAAGGCATGCCCACCTCTGTGTTGTTCAGGTAAAGTGAAGGTGTAAGTCATGGGAGACTGAAGAATTAAGAGATTAGGGTGTCTGAATTTATCACTGTGTATGTTGAAGTTCCTTAGTATAAAGACAGGAGTTGGGGTAGAGAGGAAGACTATGAATCAGGTATTAAACACCTTGAGAAAAAAGAAAGACCTAACGACCTGTAAGTTATTGCCACGAGGATCTTCCTAGAATCATATATGTGTACAGGGTACTAGAAAGAACAAGAGGTTACTGAGTGAGTGAAAGTGGCTGAGGGTCAGTCTTGAAGTGACCATGGGGATCAAAGAGGTTACTTGCTCTTCCTCCTGGACAATTGCGTGATGGCACATTGGAGAAGATGTCCTCAGTTCTAGAGAAAGTGACTTGTGATGATGTGTCTTGAGAGGAAGCCTGGTCTCCATGAGTAGCAGGAAATGCAATGAACAAGAGAGGCAGAGATTTTAGATAATGAGAAGTTTGTTGACTTTCCAGAGGTTCCAGAGACCATTCTAGAAAAGACGAGAAGAGCTGGACTGGTTTTGAGAGGTTTGAGGTAGATGAGGGAATTAAAGGTGATGGCAAGAAAAGGGAGCCATTTTTCACTATCACTGGAGCTGGAAGAGTAAGAGTGGAAGTGTGTTAGCAAGAAGATGAGGATGTGCCTTTTGACCTGGGTCCCCACCTTCAAGAGTTCTGGGAATGGCAGAGGGTGAAGTTGGTTTTCTTTCAAATCCTAGAAAAGAATAAAAATTGTACCTGGTATTATTAGCCTTTCCTATAGAAAGAAAGAGACCTTTGGTTCTGGGATGGATTCTATAGGTCAGGAACCTGGTATCTAAGGGTCATGTTTAGAGCATCACCTAGACGTGTGAAGTGAGGTAGGTGAGGCAGATCATATTCAAAGCCTTGGTATCAGACTCAGTCCCACCACAGAAACTTTGCCCTGGTATCGGCAGGGGAGGAACAAAGAGCTAATTTATGGTCTTGCATAATGAATCAGGGCAGACCTCAGGGAAGCAGTAGGCTCAAGAGCAGAAGCTTCTGAGGGACAGGATAAGGAAGCTGCTCAGAGTACAAGAAGGCACTGCCCCCCGCTCCACTGATGATGACTGAATTGTACAGGATTGAGCATGTCATTGTGCAGGCTTCCCAGTTTTTATGTACCCTCCCTCCCTCACTGCCTATGTATGTACAGATGGCCAATTAATACACTAGACAGAGTCAGGATCCAAAAAGAGTTTGACAGCTTGAACATTGGGGTGAATAAAATCAGATGAAATCCAATAAGGACCAGTGTAAAATTTTATCCTTGGGTCCAAAAAATTAACTTCACAAGTATTAAAAACCATAATCAGATATCATTTTGTATGTAAAAATCTTGAGATTTTGGTGGACTGTAAACTCATGATGTGGCTAAGAAAGGATAGAGAGAAATAGTCAAAAAAACTAATGAACAGCTAAGCTGCATTAAGTGAGGACCAGCTTATAGGAACAAAGTGATCATTCCCTTTTACTCTGCTTTGCTCAGATGACATCCAGAATATTGTGTCAAATTTGGGGTACCACAGTTGAGGAAGAATATTAACAAGCTGGAGAGTATCCAAAAGAAGGCAATCAGGGTAGCCAAGGACCTTGAGTCCATATCATATAAGGTTCATTTGAAGGAACCGGGAATTTTGAGGCTACAGAAATGAAGACTCGAGGACAATATGAACTATCCTCAAGTAATCTGAAGGGTTATCACATGGAAGAGATGTGTTCTGCTTGGCCTTAAAAATAGAAATAGAAGCGATGAGTAGAAATTGTAAAGAGCAAATTAGAATCAATGTCAGGAAAAACTCCCTCAGAACCGTACCAAAATGGAAAAGGTCCATTGGGAGGTAGTGTTCCCTCCATTGGATGTTATCAAGCAGAATATGGAGGATGATCTTTCGGGTCACCTATTAAAGTGGTGATTCCTTTTGGGAATGCGATGTACTAGATAGCAACTGGGTCTCTCCAGCTCCAAACTTCTGAGATTTGTGTTGCTGTAATAGCATTCAACACTGTTGGCTTCCTCTTCATCATCAATACTTTCTCATTCCTTAACTTCCATAGCACTGGGTTCTCTCATGGTTCTCCCCCTTCCTCTCAAAGTAGTCAGAGAGGAAGGGGGAAAACCATGAGAATTTTTACCTTTTTCTTGGTCCCTCAATGCAAACATACTTCAATTTTCTTTTCTCTTTAATTTCTGTCAAATATTGGGAATTTTTATAACAGTGAAGACATTTTATGAAGCTCTCTGATTGCTAAACTTATTTTCCTGCATTACAGAGTAGAAAGATTACAAAATGACTCATGAACTTCCAATGTGACATTACAAAGGGAGGCAGGGAACATGGTGTAGTGGAAAGATTGCTTAATTTCATCTCAGGAGATCTTGAATTCCTTACATTTGACAGTTATGTGAGTTGTGAGCATGTCATTCAACCCTACTGATCCTCAATTTCTTCCCCTATAAAATGAAGAAATTATTATTATTATTATTATTATTATTATCTTTATTATTATTACTACTGTCTGCCAAACAGGAAAAGAACTTTAAAATCCTTAACACACTGATCCAAATTTATTTATAATCTGCATGTTCAATAATGGCCAATCTAAAATAATACATTCCTTTTGGCCTTGCAATTTCTGAAGTTTGTGAAACACCTGTGACAAGATGAAGGAGAAATTTTAATTCTTCACAAATGGGAGTTTTTTTTCCCTTCTGCATGGCTAATAGTTTCCCTCCCTAGTTTCTTATCTTCTCCATGTTCATTGAAGGAATAAAAACATAGCCAATGCCAATGATCTCTGACATCCAGATAGACATCTTGGGAACACAGATGGGACTGATAACAGGTCATTTTATAGGGCCTTAAAAGCTACTAAAGAAACTAACAAGGTCCATTAGACTTTCTGTCATGTATATGATGGGAAAAAATAGAGTACCATGAGATCCACTTGATTGTCCTGGTGACAGCAGCAGCCATTGTATGGGAGAGCTTTTTGGAAGGTAGTTCCACCTTAGTGTTTATGCTCTGCTGGCTAGTGGGAGTTTCAGGTCCAGCATCCTAACAGAAGGGGCATTGTGATAGGCTATCAGTGACAAACAAGAAATACAACGTGCACCCAGTGGTTTGACAAGAAGGAGAAGCTCAACAAAAGGGGAATGACCTGCTTCAGTTTCCCATTTCAATCTAACATTCACTTCCTCACACAAAGATTAGTCAGGAGTGTTGGCATCCAAATCACATTCAAACCCTGTTCAATGCAGCGAGAGGCAGACTGAAATATTTTAAGTGGATTTTCTTTTCTGCTTTTTCTCCTTTGAAATGCTTTTAAAGTTACAGATGTTTGGCAGCCCCGAGCAGGCTGGAGACCTAAGGAAGCAAAAGGTACAGCAAGTATTTTTCTAAAAGGATACTATTTAGAGTCAGAGCTGAAGTGATTTGAATCAATGCTCCGTGACTTTCTCATAAACTTTTTCCTTTCTTTTTCTCTTTATAAAATGACTTTTATTTTACATAGAAAGTAATATAAGCTAATATTTTCTAATTCAATAAATAGTTACTGAATTCCAACTGTGTGCAAGCCACTATGACAAGGACTATTGGAGATATGAGGATAAATAAGACATAGCTGCTGCCCTAAACAAGGTTACTATCAATTCGGGGAAGTAGGAAATGTACACAAATAAACATAGTATAATAGAAAATGAGAGGCCACATGAAAGAGTGGCTAGAAAACAGGTCTGGCAGTCAGGAAGACCTGCATTCAAATCCTACCTCTGACACATACTGACTGTGTGACTCTGAGCATGTCACTGAACCTCTGAGGGCGTCCAGCAACTCTATGAAGTTAAAAGTTGGGGAGCAGGGGCCAATTTCCACTGGTACTGCACACTTTCCCATGGAGTGATCCCTATATCAATGAAATCAGAGGTCCATTCCAAAAACAGACAAAAACAAGAGAGATAAATGCAAGCAACAGAGAAGGGAAAGAGTGCTTGCCACTTAACCAAGGTAACTTAACCAAGGGTTAGGGAAGGCTTCCTCTAGAAGACAGCAGCCCCCTAGGGCTTGTAGGCTACCTGCCCTCTTCTGCTCCACATCTAAGCACTAAAAATGGATGCTAAGCTCAATAATTGCTACCTCCATTGCCCACAGACATGCCAAGAGTGTGGGTCAGTGGTACCCACTTCTATCAACACATTCACACCATACTTTCGCCAATACCTGATTTCTCCTGCTAAGCCTCCTTTGCTGAGTCATCTATTGATTAAGTAACTTTAGGTATCCCCCAAGCATCTGTCCTGGGCCCTCTTCTGTCTCTACATTCCCTAGGTGACTTCATAAACTCCCATGAGTTCAAAATATATCCTCTATTCTGATACACATCTATATATCCAAGTATAATGTCTCTCCTGAGCTTCAATACTGCAGTACCAACTTCCTGATGAGTTCTGAGAGTCCAACCAGCATTTCAAAGTCAACATTTATTTAAAACCACTAATCTCTTGAATCTTCTATTTGGAACCTTCCAAACTAGAAAAGTCTATATTTCTTGTTGATTGATGTTTCCTACCTGAGACTTCAGAAGTAAGGATGATAATTAGAGCGACATTAGCGGGACCCCATACTTTCTTTCTGGATGCTATCAAGTTTATCAGTGTCCTTCCCAATGAAGCTTACGTGAACACATCTGTGAAAACCAGGTCTCAAAGCATGCTCAGATATTCACTGCCAGGTTTCATTCCAAGTGACCTGAGCTATAACTAAGTATACATTGAAAAGGGGCAACTTTTATCATTCCCCTTTCTTTGACCCTATAAGGAGGTGACTACTTTGATCTGAAATCCTGATGCAAAGGACAATTTTGACATCTGAGATGCATGACTAGATTATGGTTCTGGATGAGTATACTTTGTTCAAAAGAAAGAAAATGTAAAAGGGAGTAGGAGTGGAAAGGGGGTAGGACTCTATTCTAAGAAGTTATAGTCAGATGAGGAAATCTAAGGAACAGAAGAAAAAACTATCAGGATGAAGGTCAAAAGAAGGAGAAAAAGAAGTGATTTTTGTCAATGCAGTATACTTGACTACTTGAAAATAAAGAAGAAATAGATGAGGAGTTTAGGAAAGAAATCACAAGCCTGGCATGGAGGCTTGATAGAGTAAGAATGAAGAACTTCAGTCATCCTGACATCTGTCATAACTCCCTCTGTCTCTCTGTCTCTGTCTGTATTTCTCTCCCTCCCTCTTTATCTTTCTTCCTCCTTCTCTTTTTCTTCTCCCTCCTTCTTTCTGTCTCTCTGTCTCTCTTGGTCTCAGTTTCAGTCTCTGTCTCTGTCTCTCTCTGTCTCCCTCTCTGTCTCTCTGTCTCTCTGTGTCTCTCTGTGTCTCTCTGTCTCTCTCTCTCTGTCTCTCTGTCTCTCTCTCTCTGTCTCTCTCTCTCTGTGTCTCTCTCTCTGCCAAAAGCAGAAAAGCTAATAGCATTTTGATGTGCTTTACTGGTCATTCGATCCTTCAAGAGGTGGAAAAGAAAAACAAATCCTTTTCCACATGGTTTTCACTAACAAGATCTTTCACTAAACTGCTTGCTATGGTGGAAATGTTGGGAACATTTGGCTTAGTACAGTGCTTGGTACATTGTAGGGGCTTAATAAATGTTTATTGGTTGATAGATTGGGAAGTGATTCTCTCTCTCCTAGAATTTGTGATAGAAAAGGAGAGAAAATCTGAACATAGGTACTATCAATTTGGAGAAAACAGATTTCAAAGGGCTCACAGGAAAGATAGGTAGCATCTTATGAACTAAAAAGCTTCTAAGGAATTCAGCCCAGGAAGTATGAGAGATACTTATATCAAATTCTGAAAGCACAAGAGAAAACAATTTTAATGATAGAAAAAAAGGAATTTCTCTGAGGAGCCTAATGTGGATTTATGAGAAATGGAACAAACAACCTAGATGACTTTAAAAAGAATTTTACAGAAAATAGAAGCAAGGTCAACTAAAAGAAGATGAATATGAGTCATATTCATCTTCTGTTACTTGGCCTTGTTTTTATTTAATCCTTTAAAATGGTGTCAAAAATATTAAAGCTCAAAATAAGCTGAGGTTAAGTTTTTAGCTAGATTTGGAGAATAAGGAGGGTCAAAGAAAGAATACAACCTTTACTTGAGGCAGACAGGGTGATGATAACTGGAAATGAGGGAAAGGCAGAAAGCTTCAATTTTTGTTTTGCTTTTGTGCTCCCTGTAATGAAGAATGACTTTTATATGGGAAATATAGAATAAAAATTACTAAGAAGGGTAGGGGTTAGGGAGGGACAAGACCAAGATGGCAAAAAAGTAAAAACTCACTTAAGTTCTCCCAAATTCCTGTCCATAGGACTTTAAAATGATGCCTCAAAATGAATTCTGGAGTGGTAAAACCCACAAAAGGATGGGATGAAATAATTTTCCAGTCTACAGCAACCTAGAAGGTCAGTAAGAAAGGTCTGTGACACTGGGGTGGGAATGAAGTGCAATCCACTGCAGAAAGTGTTCCACAAGCCAGCAGCAGATCTTAGGGACAACTGAATAAAAGCAGCTTCCAGAACTCTCAGCCTACAGTCAGTAATGGGGTCATACAACTGGTCAGAAAAAGATTACAGGTGTCTCTTTGTTGATACTGGGTGCAGGACTCTGTTGCATTGCCCATACATGGATACAGGTCTTGGTCCCAGGTTGCAGTCCCAGGGGGAAGAGGAGCACTAGCGCATCATAGCCTGCAGCTGCAGAGGAGCAGGGACCATGATCAGAGTTAAAGGACTAAAAAAAAGACCTCTTGTGCACACTCACAGACCAGAGCATAGGCCGGCAAAGTAGTAAGTGTACCTCTCCTTAGATCATAGTACCTTGGAAGAACTAAAAACTTACAGGCCCCTAGAACTAGCTCTGAAAATAGCTGCACAAAAACCCTGAAACTTGAGAAGTTCCTCCCTCCACCCTGGGAGCAGATCCCAACTTTAACATAAAGTTAAATGTCAAGAAATCTCAGAGAAATAATATAGCCAAGTTCCAGAGCTCCCAGGTCAAGAAGAAAATATTGCAAGCAATCAGACAACAATTCAAACATTGAATTGTTCGAAAATTGGTATTAATAGCAATCATCACAGCAGTCAGGATAACACAAGATTTGGTAGCTTTGCCATTAAAAGGATTGCAGGTCTTGAAAAATGATATTCCAGAGGGCAAAGGAGCTAGAATTACAACCAAGAATCACCTACCCAAGAGATAGATTTCTGTCCAACTGATTGTATATGTTATTCCTCCTCTCAGCCAATTCTGATGAGGGTAAGGGTCTGAGTTTTCATTTTGGGATCTCTTTCAGGAGGTGTTCAGTGGATTCAATTTCTATTTCACCCTCTCTAGAATATCAGGGCCATTTTCCTTGATAATTTCTTATCTTTTTTTTTTTTTTTGATCTAACACAAAGCAAGCAGAGCTTTTCTCCAGGATATCAACATTTTCTCCTTGGGAGAACATGGTATCCTAATGTGACCACCATTTGTCCTTTTGCCTTAACTTAACAATCTCTGGACACAGGCACAACTGTCCTTAGTATACCACTGTCCCATCCCCATGGTCTTCCTCTCATAAGATACTTTTTCCCTGAAATACTTTCTCAAAAAACTCACCCAACTCTGTAGAGGATCACCACCTCTTTCAGCACAATTGCCCTCATGGTTGGACAGTCCTTTGGATCAAGTTTCTGCATCTGCTTCCCAGTGCTAGAATTTCTAGTTACTTCTCTGCTGGACAGTGAACTCATAGTGGGTTATCTTCTGGACACATGTACCTCTACATTACCCTTTCTACTACTATAACTACAATAAAGGACTGAGCAATAATAGTTGCCACTCTAACCCCAACTTCAAGACTTCCATCTGCCTGATCTTTTGAGGATTCTAAGTTTTGCTGTGGGTCTTTGTCCTATAGATATTGTACTATAAAAGATATAGTATATAATATATAAGTTCAGTATTTTATGTGTAGCCTTAAGTTTACAGGGAAAGACTGAAAGCATAATGATAGTCACTGCCCACATAAGCCAATTAAGGGACTGATCTGTTTTTTTAAAAAATCTGCTGAGGGTGAACTTTTCTGGTTCTACTAATTTAACTAAGGATAATGGAAGAAGGTTTTCAGAAACTTCCAAGGCATCATAAAACTAGCAATATATGTAATACCTACTTGGCCTTTACAGAAGGCTGGCTAAGTTTTGGTCTAGGAGGATAGATGATAAAGCATTCTCACTCTTCCCTTCTCACTGGGGAAGACATATTATTCAGATAGCTAAATTAACACACTACAGATTTAATGAGTAGAGTTCCTATAGATACCATTGATAAATCTATGAGGCTAAGTAGATTCCCTAACCCTAAGTATTTTTTAAATTAAATTGGTTTATTTACTTTTAGTTTACAACATTCAATTCCACAGTCCCTTGAGTTTCAGATTTTCTCCCCCACCCTCTACTCCCCCCCCCCCAATCATGGCAGCATACACTCGAATATAAGACCTGAAAATATCTTCACATTAATCATTAGTCAGCTTGTAAAGGATTATAACTGATGGAATGATCAGTGGGAAAGAGGGAACAAAACAAAACAAGAAAAAGAAACACAGCAAGTAGTTTGTTTCAATCTGCATTCAGACTCCGTATCTCCTTCTCTGGATGTGGATATCTCCTTCAATCATGAGTCTTTTGGAGCTGTCTTATAACCTTATGTTGCTGAGAGGAGCCCAGTCTATTGAAGTTAGTCATCACACATATATTATGTCTGTAATTGTGTACAAATTTCTCCTGGTTCTGCTCTCCTCACTCAACTTCATTTTATGTGTCTCTCCAGCTTATTATGAAGTTCATCTGCTGCTTCTTATAGCACAGTAGTATTCCATTACATTCATGTACCACAACTTGTTCAGCCAGTCCCCAATTGATCTGCATCCCCTTGTTTTCCAATTCTTTGCCACCACAAGAAGAGCCGCTATAAATATTTTTGTACATACGGGTCCTCTTTCTACTTCTCTGATCTCTTTGGGATATAACCCTAGAAGTTAACCCTAAGTATTTTAAAATAATATTCCATATTCATCCAAAAATTTGCAGTATGCTATGGGCTTTGCTCAATTTCCTTCTATTCCAAGGATATCAGTTGAGAATATGAGTAGCCACTTTTGCCATGTGACTAGCCCATGTTCTTATTTGATGGTTCATTTTAGGCAAGAATATAAGGTCTAGGGGGCAGAGCCAAGTAAAAGGAGGAACTTGCTTGAGTTCCCTCTCTAACCACCTCCAATACCTGTAAAATATGACTCTAAACAAATTTTAGAGCTACAGAACCCACAAAGTGACAGAGAGAAGCAAATCTCCCAGTGAAGGTGGCCTGGCAAGCCAATAGGAAGGGTCTATCACACCATGCTGGGAGGTGAATGCAGACCCAAGTGAGCCATATGGGCCAGACCCTGGGCATCCCCAAGTAGTGGCACAGACCACCTAGAGCAGACTTCAGGAGAGTGAATCACCAGCAGCTGTGATGGTTTCCAGAATTCTCAGCCCATAAATGCCAAAGAGAAAGTTAAAGATGAGTGGGGAATCCTGTTGATCCAAGGTGAGAAAAGAGCACTGTCTGGCCCCTTCCCACAGGGCAGCAGAGGTGACAGTGGCTACTAGATCATGGGGGAACCAAGTGATTGTCCAGAAGGCATTTGCAGGAATCTCTCTGCTGCCACTGCGGCAGGATTCTATTGTTTTGCCCTGCTTGGATCTGGGTGGCAGTCTTGGGTGATGATCCTGGGGTGCAGAGCACCAGTGTGGCAGAATTTGTTGAGGCCGTGGAGAGAAAGTCCTCCTCACAGTTCTGATGTAGGTGCCTGGAAAAAACTCTGACAACAGCTGTGCAAAACCACCACAATTTGGGACACAGCACTCTCTACCCTGAAAGCAGAGATCTACTGTGGCAAAGAGCTCAAAAGTCAAGTAATTGACTGACAAGAGGAGCAAACAGAGGAAGCACAATCAGACTATAGAATCCTTTTTTGAGGACAAAGATGATCAAAACATAGAACCAGAAAAAGACAACAAAGTCAAAACTCCTGCATCCATAGCCTCCAAGAAAAATATGAACTGATCACAGGCCATGAAGGAGCTCAAGAAGGATTTTGAAAATCAAATAAGAGAAGTAGAGGAAAAATTGGGAAGAGAATTGAGAATGATGCAAGAAAATAATGAAATAGCCTGAACGAAGAAAATAACACTTTAAAAAATAGACTAACTCAAATGGCAAAAGAGGTCCAAAAAGCCAAAGAGGAGAAGAATGCCTTAAAAAGCCAAATTGGCCAGATGGAAAAGGAATTTTTAAAATTCATGGAAGAGAATAATTCCTTCAAAATTAGATTGGAGCAAATGACTCTATGAGAAATCAAGATACTATAAAACAGATTCAAACAAATGAAAAAATAGAAGGCAATGTGAAATATCTCTTTGGAAAAACCACTGACCTGGAAAATAGATCCAGGAGAGATAATTTCAACATTATTGGACTACCTGAAAGCCACGCTCAAAAAAAGAGCCTAGAAATCATTCTTCAAGAAATTCTCAAGGAAAATTGCCCTGATATTTTAGAACTAGAGGGCAAAATAGAAATGGAAAGAATTCAATGATTGCCTCTTGAAAAAGATCCCTAAAAGAAAACTCCTAGGAATATTATAGCCAGGTTCTGAAGTTCCCAGATCAAGAAGAAAATATTACAAGCAGTCAGTAAGAAACAGTTTGAGTATTGTGGAAACACAGTAAAGATAACATAAGATCTAGCAGCTTCTATGCTAAGGGACCGAAGGGTCTGGAATATGATATTCCAGAGGTCAAAGGAACTAGGATTAGAACCAAGAATCACCTACCAGCAAAACTGAGTATAATAATTCAGGGGAAAATATGGATATTCAATGAAATAGAGGACTTTCAAACATTCTTGATGAAAAGATTGGAGCTGAACAGAAAATTTGACTTTCAAAT
>JAQQSV010008765.1:0-13691 GCA_028646515.1 Pseudochirops corinnae | reverse complement strand
AGACAATATCTATCTATCTATCTATCTATCTATCTATCTATCTATCTATCTATCTATCTATCTATCTATCCATCCATCTATCTATCTATGAGTGGTGGTCAGAAAAGGATTTTTTAGTCTGGGAAGTCATAGGGATGGTGAGAGGAGCCATAGGGAAATCATTTGACAGAAACTTTCCAGAAGCAATGATAGCATTGATCTGACTACTGCTCTCAGAGCCAGACATAGGAAGAGAAAGGGTACTGTAGAGTAACTTGGAGAGAAACGTAGTTAGGAGACTGAAGGCAGGAGATTCTATTAGCACTCACTAATTAGGGCAGCATGGGCCCAGGGTGGGAATTGGCTTAGTTCAACTGTGGCATAGTCTTTGAAATCCTCGGTACTTTGAGAACAATGTTGTTATATAAATGTAAGTCAATATTCATATTCTGTATTTTTCACTGCTTTGTATATATACCCTTCCTAGACAGAGATTCCTTTGAAGGCAAAGACTATACATACATACACATATACATGTTTACATATACACAGACATGTACCACTTACCACTGCTCAGGATGGTCAACTGACATCTCTCAAAAGAACATCCCACTCCATTCTACACAGACAAGAATGAAAAATATTGCATCATTTCCTTTGTAAGTCTGAAGAAAAAATGGTAAAAAGAGGACTTTACTTATGTGTGTATGTATATACATATAATGTATGTATATATTCACATACACACATATACAAATATTCATCTATCTGTCAATTTATATAGTATTTCTTCATCCTTGCATAAGCCTAGAGGGCATTGGAGAATTTCATGATGGGTGTGAGAAAGTGGCTACATGTAATCAATGAGAAACTTCAATGAACAGCAATATAAGATGTGAACAAGAAAATGTATGATCGATAAAGAAGATGGATTGATCAGGCATCAAGTAAAAGGATGACATCCCAAGTACTCCATGCTATCTTTGCAATGTTAATAGAAGGTAAGGAAGGCCTCCAGGATGTTGTATAGATTCCCTGTGGTGAACTAATGGGAAGACCTAAATGAGAGCCCTATATGATAGACATACATGGTTGGTTTGCAATCTGGACTGTGTAGATCAAAGAGATCAGAAATTCATTTGAATATTTGAGAGAGCACAGAGTACCAGACTGAGTGCATTGAAAGCATCTGACAAATACATGTCGATTGTTGTCGTTTGTCCTTCATTCTCACAGAGGACCAATGACATCAGAAGGGTGATGCCTTGACTTACAAGTAAATTGGATTTAAGTGAGGTGAGGCAAAGCTGTGCAAAGTCATCAGCCTCATTCTCTCCACTAGAGTCATCAGAGCACAGTGTCAAGACAGAAGTCAAGATGATTGGAGATGGTGATGGTGTTGAGTAATTCTAGATACAAATGATAAGCGTCATATTACTATACATCTTTGTAAAGGGATGGTCCTACAAATGTCTATCATTTTGTTTTTCTTTAAAAGGCAGTTACCTTCTTGATCGAATGGTATTACTTGGCCATTTAATGGCCAGATGTTGGTAGCATCCATGTTTATTTCCATAGAAATCTGATGAGATTAAATTTTGGTAATAATGTCCACCATATTTCAGGTATCATTTGCTAAATTGTCTGGAAATGAAGAAATTGGGATCAATTTTATTGTTGTTATTTTCGTAAGGCTTAAATAAGAGTGAGGAAGGTATTCAAGGAAGGACATCAGCATCACTGGATCTTAGAGTCACAGAATGGTGGAACTGGAAGCTATCTAAGAGCTTGTTTTATAAATTATGAACCTGAGAATGACACACTGCAATGGCAGTGGCCTGGAGTTTGTCTTACTGAATTCATTAAATATACCTGGGGTTGGAACTCATCATTAAAGAAAGACTTGATTTAAGATGAAAAACTGGTCCTCTATGTCACTGGCCTGCTGGGAAGAAATAGATGCTTTTAATTTAAGAGACAATGAGTCGGTACATTATAGAGGACAAGGAGACCTCACAAACTCAATGACTTCTGAGAACAACTGAATGTCAGTGCTAAGTTGAAGTCTCTGTTAACCACAGAAGCTGATTTCCTCCCTTTCCCTCTAAAACTACAGGAGAGCTTTCCTTTCCTTTCCTCCCCTCCCCCCTGTTCCACAAACTCTGTTTTGAGGGATTCATGATTTAGCAGCAAAAGACTGAAAGAAGAAATCATTTTGGCCTAGTCTGAGGCAAGTTTGGGGAGTCTGGAACTGTTGCTTTCTCAGGCTTTCCACTGCCACTGCCTTGAGGACCTAGCTTAGGTGACTAAGTCTTCTACAAGGGTGGGGCTTAAAGGGTACTACTGCTTAAAGGCAGAATGTGTGTGGGAAAAGTAGGCAAGGGAATTGTTCCCATTGAAAGAAAACCAATATTCCAGAGGTCCATTATAACAGGCACACTGTACATGAACTGAAGACTATGGTTCAAAACCATTCTTCTTTTTTCTTCCTTGACCAATAGCATCAGCAAACCTGGGCTTGTACCTTCAGCTGCTTGGGGAATGTACATATATCTCCCTGATAAACATGGACCAAGGTGGAGTAGAGGCTAACTCATATACCCTTGAGTCCATTCGAAGTGATGACCCCCTCTCTCTCCTGATCATTCAAGATGGCCAGCTGACATCTCTCAGCAGAACGTCTCACTCCATTCTATACCAACAAAAATAAAAAATGTTGCATCCTTCCACTTGTAAGCTTCAAGGGAATATGGTGAAAGGAGGATTTCAGATGCTGCTTTGCAGGTGTTCTCTAGTTTTTATCTGTGCAAATCTGGACTCATGAGCTAATTTATAAGCTTCTCCAAATAGTTTAGATTTCTAGGAAAACATCCTCTATCCCTCTTTCTCATCTGCCCATACCTGCTGTCAAAAATTCTGCCATTAATTCCTTTAGGATAAGGTATTTAATTTTTCCCTTTAAAATGCAATTTTTCCTTGGGAGGGATAATTATTTAAGCCACTTGCACATTGTGTGAGTTTGGGGACTACTTTCCTCCAGGTGGAAAGATCTAATGTAGCATTTGAAATGTGGATCCTGGAAGGGTGGTAAGAGGGAGGGTGTGGGAAAGGGTTCACAAAGGGGAGACTGGGTTCCCAGAAGACCTTTTCATCTATTTCATAACTCTGCTTTAGGCTGGTCTTACCTGTCTGTTTACAGGCTCACCAAATGCCAAGAGGCACAGTTGATTTTAAAGCAAAGGTGAGATGTCATAGGATTCTGACTCAGACAAGATTCTGGGATCTTTACAAGTATCCTTGCAACCTTCCTGGCCTCCTGTCTATACTCTCACCAACACAAGGTAAGCCTATGGAGCATCCTATGCTCCATAGAATGCCCTAATATGACCCTGTTTTGGGGGATTGTCAATGATAAGACAGCTCCTTTTCTGAGGCAATGACCAAAGCCCCTAATTAGGGTCAAAGCATGTGAAACTCCCATAGTATAGGAAGGAGGAATGAGTTACCAGCAGAAGTAGGGGTTGCATTCTTCAAATTCTGCAGTCCTGACAATCATACTTGCGTATAGCTCAGCCTTATAACAAAAACAGCAACAAACAGCCAAGTAAACCCCACTTGAGGTGAATTGGTCTAATAGGCAGAGATGATGACTAGTGATGGCTGGTGCCTAACTATTCATCTTTAAAGTGCCTGACAAGCACTGAATGGGCAGACTGCTGATAACCACACTCCTGACAGACCCCAGTCTATTTGTTTCAGTTCCAAGAGTTCTCATCATATAGGTGGATTATTCCTCTCATAGTGACCCTGTGATTGCAGTTACCTCCAGAAAAAGGCTCCAACCCATGTCAGACATAAACCTTGAAGACATCATGATAATCTACCATTTTGCAAAGCCCAAAATAATAACTTTTGGAAAGATTCCATGTAGGACATGCTAACAGAAAGGACCAGTGGAAGTGAAGAGTGGGGATAGGTATAGAACAGAATGAGTGGGAAGTGAGTATCAGGTGATACTCCAGAGAGGTACAAGAGGACCATCGTAATTGAACTTTGAGTAGAATGGGATCACATTTCAGGGGCTTAAAAATCTCATTTGAGGGGCCATTAAGGCAAAATTTAGGCTGGGCAAGCTCCCTGTCAGCTACTTCAATATCTTGTTAAAAACTTACAGTAATATCCTCAAGAAATCGCCCTCCAGCAAGGTGGTTGCACTGCAGACTGGAGATGTTACTGACACTGGTTTTAATAGAGTCTTCCTCAGCTCAGCTCCAGTTCCCCTTAATGAGCTATACCCTGGAGTAGCCTTTCAGACCTACTTTCAATCAACATACTTTGGATTTGCCCAGCATTTTTCCTTCAAAGATATATTCCAGCATTTCCTTGTTCATTCTCAAGATTCCATTTACACTCACAGCAACAATGAACCCTGGCTGCTTATTTAACCTTGGGTGGGGGTCGTTTGCTTGTTTATTGGTTGGATGGTTTATATTTTTAATACAAGCATACACACACAAACACACACACACACACAGCCCCGAGGCTATTAGAAATAGGGACAAAATTTTAGAGCTCGTTAAGGTTTATCTAGTGTGGACAGGGTAAACATGAATCCATTTGATCTGCATAGCAGAAATAGGGGAGGGGTCTTTCAATAAGTTGCATGGGCCTTTCCTGCAGGAATCGGACACTCTAGATCCATATCTTTCTCTCCTGTTATATCTGTAGATATAAAGAGAGAATTTTGAATAGATTTCATTTTACAAATGTCCTAAACGTTGACATACTCATATTCTTCCTGACTAAACAGAGGAGGGGATTATGTTTTCCAAGGGGAATTTCAAGTCCTTTGAGCTATAATCTGGATTTTCTCAAACCCTAGATCATCACAATGAGGGCCAAGACATGGAAATAAGGTTTGAACTTTCATGTTAATTTCAAATGCTTAAGGATGCTACTAGCTATAGACACCATCCAGGAGTCACAAAGACAATCAATCAATCAACATTTAAGTGCATACTATACACTAGGCACTATTTTCAGTGCTGGGGTTACAAAGAAAGGCAAAAACAGCCCCTGATCTCAAGGAGCTCACAGTCTAGTGAGGAATACAGAGTGTAAATTAACTATACACATACAAGATACATACAGCATAATTAGAAGGCTCTAGGGAATGGGAGAGTTTAGGGTGGGGACTAGGGAAGGCCTCCCACAGAAGGTAAGATTTGAACTGAGTCTTGAAGGAAAATAGGAAGTCAGGGAAGGAGCAGAGGGAGAACATTCCAGGCTTGGAGAATAGACAATGAAAAGGGTCAGATTTGGGATGTCAGGTGCAAGGAACAGCAAGGAAGCCAGATGTGTCAATGGATTATGGGGTAGGTAGAAGAAAGTCAAATGAAGACCAGAAAGGGAGGAAGGGGCCTGGTTGACAAAGGTTTACAAATTCCAACAAGCATTTCATATTTGATCCTGGAGGTAAAAAGAAGCCACTGGAGTTTACTGAGTAGGAGTTGATATGATCAGACCTCCTCTTTAGGAAAAGCATTTTGGCAACTGAGATAGAGTAGAATGTAGAACTTAAGTCAGGAAGATCCAAAAACAAGATGTCTATTGAAATAGTCTGGACCTAGGGTGATGAAGATCTGCATCAGGGTGGCATCTGTGTGAATAGAGAGGAGGGGGACATATACCAAAGCAGTTTTAGATATAAGAATTTTTCTAGAGAAGAGACTTCTGGAATGAAAACCAGGGAATAGCTTTGAATAGTAGGAGTACATAGACCCCAAAGTCTTGGTGAAGTTTTAAGCTTTTTATAGCTTAAAACAAATATACACCCAAATACTCCTACTATATTTTCCTGCTCTCACCAAAGATCAATGGGCCTAGAGCAAAGAGTTCCAGATTTAAGTCATTCTTTGGCTACCTAGAGCTGTATGAACTTGGAGAAATCATTTAACTTCTCTTAAGTCTCAGTCTCCTCATCTATAAAATGATGATAATTATATCACCACAGCATTGCAGTAAGGACCAAGTGAGATAATGAATGTGAAGTCACTTTGTAAGCTGTAAAAACAATGTAAGGTATTATTACTATCATTACTCTAATTTGTTGAAACATTGAAGGACTGCTTCAATATCTCAAAGATTATGTTTTTGTTGGTGTGAGCATTCCTGCCACTGATGAAGATTGCAGGCCCTCTCTGACTTAGTACGTGATCTTAGACAGTTCTTGGCACTGGAGAATTCATCGCCTTGCAGCCAGCTGGGTGACGGGGCTCTCTGAACTTTCTGTCCAGGGCTAGTCTCTGGAGGTTGAGTCTGTACTCAGAACCTTCCAGCTTTGTAGGACCTGCCAGAGCTTGTGTTATCTTGGCAGAGTCTCCAAGAACCAAGGGTTATTTCCATGCCATGATGAGACATTAAAGTGAGATTTTAATGGAAGTTCCTTCTATTAATACTAATATCTCACATGCCACAAGATGAATATGGTCTGCTTTTGTCTACAAATGGAAAAATATGGTGCCCAGAGAGGTTGTAACCTGTACAGGTAGGATCCCCTCTCTATCTAGCCCCTAGATGAAATGCACCTTCTGACCCAGAAGAGCTGGAGTTAGGCCAAGTATCCCAGGAACCATTCCCAACCAATTGAGATTCAGATTCTTCCCAACAAGTGAGTAGAGGCAGCTCTCTGAGCGTCACCAATTAGCACAACCTATACATTAGAGAGCAGAGGCCTGCCAAGTTCTTGCTCACTAGCTTCCAAAGTTACTTTGATGTGTCTTAACCTGTCCTGAGTAATTGCTGTCTGAATTGCCTTCAGAGCAACTTCAAAACTATTCCAAAATCCTCAATGAAATCTGAGTTATATTACAAGCACTGCAAATTCCCAGGTACTAAATGTTGGGTTTGTTGAACCCTCTGGGGCCACCTCCCCAACTGAAAAAGTTGAGGAATGAACATTCCTCATGACCGAGATGGAGTGAATTTTACGGTGATGTCATTTGACCCTATTAAGTCTTAGAGATTTGGTTCAGAATTTTAGCTTAGACTTGAACCTTTCAGAATCTTCAGCTTTGCATTCTTTTGGCAAAACTTGTTTTAGAGTGGGAGGAAAAAATAAAGTGGGATTTTAAAAGGCTTTAAAAGAAGCCTTAAATAGTTCGTGGAAAGGAAATAGTTTAAAAGCAGAAACGTGACAGTTCAGTGGTTCATTTAAGATAAACAACTGAATTCACATTTTGGAATCTCAAAGTTGAAAGGTCATCTTGTCCAATCCCCTGGTCACTGTACCAATCATTTCTAAAACTACAATTCAGTTTAATAAACACATCTTCAGTACCTACAACATGGAGGGACAGAATGATCCCTGGCCTTGAAAGTAGAGTGCCAAGGTTTATATCATGACTGATACTTACTATAGCTATATGATCTTGGACAATCCACTCAACCTCTCTGTATCTCTGTTTTCTTTTCTTCAAAATGGGAATAATGGTTATGGTGCCTACCTCATAATGTGGTTCTAAAGAAAGTGCTTTGTAAACTGCAAAGTGCTTTGGTGCACCTTGCAATAAACATGATATTATTATTTAGGGACTGTTCTGGGCAGTCCCTGCCCTCAAATAGTTTATAATAGAGAGGATAAGCCATGTTCAGACAGATAGTTAATATACCTTCATAAATACAACACATAGTAGCATTTGGTAAGGGCTAAGGAAACATCCAAACCCAGTGGTATAAATTATCCTAAACACTGGAGCTTAAAAAACCTACTTATTCTGCATCTCTCTGACAAGACTCTCAGACCACAGACCAGTAAGTAATATTGATCTGTTCATATGGTCCTTAGTAACATCTAATTGAAGCCAATAGGATTGTAATTTATGAGTGGCCAAGACAGTTTTCTGGTAGGAGACAACATGTGACATTTCAGGGCCAATAGGAGTCAGTCTGGCCACAGATTTCTCAGATGTGTCTAATACAGACACCAAAGCAAAAGAGAGTCCAGGGGTTACAACAGCAAGACTGGCCTGCTGATTTCCTATATAACCTTGGGCAAGCTGCATCACCTCTACGGTCCTCAGTTTTTCCATCTGTGAAGTGGGATAATAAAGCTTCCCATCTACCTTACAGGGATGCTGAGAGGATTATTAAGGAGCTAATTTTCACAAACCCCTTTGAGGTACTTGGATGAAAGGTGTTATTTAAAAGGAAAGTGCTTATTAGTCTGTTAGATGACATTCCGGTCCCCACTGAAGATTCTTTATTATCATGTAATTAAATCCATCTGCTCACTGACATCCCCTTGATTTTTTTTCAGACATAGTTGGTTCTATTCCAGAAGAACTGAAAAACACGTTGCTCCCCAGGACAGAAGAAGAGCACCACAAAATGCTACTGTGTGGTTCCTCGGCTGCTAATGCAAACACTTGATTATCTGCATGAATGAGACAGAGGGTATCTTGCATAATTGAAAAGGGCCAAATAATCCGCAGATCATGTTTAAGTAGATAGTTATAAGCTTCTCCTCCATTAAACCTTTCACCCAAGGAGATTTCTTCCTTCCCTTGTATATGCTCACCCATGCCTAAGAAATATGTCTGTTCGTGGAGCAAAGAGGAGAATCTGGTTCAATTCTTACTAGAACAATCATATTGGCAGCTGAGGTTGGTGGATGGCACCTCAAGTGTTGGTAATGTGTAAGACAGATTCAGAACAAACAAAGACACACATGAGTAACATGTTGGCATATGGTGAGAGGTTCTAATGTACACGTGGAGCTTCTCTTCCTGTATGTGAATTTGGGAACGACTCGTCAGCCAAATTTTGCTCTCTTGAGTTTGAAAGGAGGAACTGGAGTTTGGGCTTGCTTGATAGAAACCTTTCAACACTGGTAATCGTTTTTCTTGTTGGCAATAGTGAAGATTTTTCCAGTAGGACAATGTTCCAAGAGTACGCCAAGTAGAAAAACTCAATCAACAGCAACAAAAAAACATATACATATGAGCGCAGCTAGGTGGCGCAGTGGATAGAGTGCTGGCCCTGGAGTTAAGATGACCTGAATTCAAATATGACCTCACACTTTTCCCAACTGTGTGATCCTGGGCAAGTCACTTAACCCTGTTTGCCTCAGTTCCTCATCTGTAAAATGACCTTGAGAAGGACAGCGCAAAATCACTCTAGTATCTCTGCCAAAAAGACCCCGAATGGTGTCACCAAGAGTCAGACATGACTGAAATGACTCATGAACAACAACATATGACTTGTGTGATGTATTCAATTAATTTTTTTTTAAATAATAAGAGTCTACTCTATGCAAGGCCCTGGGTTAGGTGCTGAAGATACAAAGACAAATAATGTATGATCTGGTAGTGAGAGATAAGACAGACATGCAGATAAGTATGAAACAAATTAGAGCAGTTGTGATAAACCCAGTTATTAGCCTCATCTTCTCTCCACTGCAACATTGTACTATAGCCCTGAATCTCCCAGCTCTAACAGATAAGCTTTGGCCTTTTCTTTCTGAGAACCAGGCCTCCTTGCTATTTCCTGACTCCATGCTATTCTGACTATACTCCCACACATTACTTTCCTCCCACCCAATCCCGTTCTTTAACTTTATGTGTTGTCTTCCTCCATTAGAGTATAGGCTTCTGAGGGCAGGAATTCTCTTGCCTGTTTGTGTTTGTATCCACATTTAGAATAGTGTCTGGTACATGGTATGCATTTAATAAATGTTCTATCTCTCTCTCTCTTTCTGTCTGTCTCTATGTCTCTCTCTGACTCTGTCTCTGTCTCTCTCTGTCTCTCTGTCTCTCTGTCTGTCTCTCTCTCTGTCATATGAAAAGTATATAGAGGGTTATAAAAAATGAGAGAGTGCATCCTGCTGGAGGGCATCAGGAAGGACTGTATTCAAGAGGCCACATGCAAATGGACTTGAATGATATGGGAGATGTCAACAGACAGAAAAAGTGTTAGGGAAGCAGAAGTTATTCTAGGAATAATATTCATTAAATTTGGTTGCAGGAACAGAAAACTCTTAACAAACCTGGCATGAAGTTTTTATAGTTGGAGATTAAAAATGAATCCTTTCCTCGAAGTTCTACAAATAACCCTATTATCATCATCATCATTATCAAACCAATTAGTGACTATTTTAAAAGTGTTATTAGATTTTAACCATTTTGTTAGCTCCCATTTGGATCTGGAAATGCTTAGATAAAAGGAACTTTTTATTGAAGACAAGCTCTTTTTCTCTATATCCTCTTTCAAAAGCATTTGTTAATTCATACAATTTGCTGATCTTCACAAAAGGAAGTGATCTCTCAGCTGATAGCCTACCATTTATGAAATGTCATTTTAAAAAAGCAGATAATAAAGCTTTCTTTTATGAGAATATTGAGATGGTGAGTAAGTAAAAGCCGGAATTAGAGAGCAGCGCCCAAGAGTGTCACCTTTTAGCCTCTGGGCGTTTAACCTTGGACACTAAATAAAATGTTCTCAACTGACTTGTCTGCTGTTCAGCCTGCAGACTGACTCTGTGTCAGGGCTGAGGAATGTGCAGTCTGAGTGGCTTGTCCTTCAAGCCATCCTTGGCCGGTTGTTCACCTAATCTTGACATGTCACAACGAGGCTTTCCGGCTATGTCTTACTCATGAGGAAGTGACTGGTGTACCTTTCAATTTCCAGGTAATGTACATACTTCTACTGCAGTCTCATTCAAGTAGCATTTGGGAAGACTTGCTTACTCATTTGGATTAAAACTAGAATCTTCTAAGCCATTGGCTAGTGATGAATGGCTCTGAGCAGTGATTTTGCCTTCATTGGTCTCCTAGGCACTGCTTGTCTCTGCCAGCATTTGCTTCTGGGGAAGCCTTTGCAATCACATCACTGTCCTTACCTTTTGATGGCTCATCCTCAAGTCATCCGCAGATTTGATGGGATCTCCAGAGGGTCCTTTTTAAACTCTGAAGACTATGCAGGTATTTTCTCTACCTTTCTTTATGCACCTCCTCTCTCAACTTTGCTTCCAGGCCCTGAAAAGTGATATGATGGAGCTAAAATCCAACATGACTTCCCACAGAATGGCAGCATATCAGAATTGGAAGAGGATCTAATCGCCATTGAGTACATTCTATACATGTTTCCCCTGTACAATAGACATAAAAATGTGTCAGCTAAGTGACAGAGACTTGGTTTGGGAATTAGGAGGACTTAAGTTCAATTCCAGGCCCAGATGCTTCCTAATCATTTGACCCTTGGCAAATCACTTTGCCACTTAGCCTCAGTTTCTTTTCTTTTTTTTTTTTTTTGGAGGGGGGAAGGCAGGGCAATTGGGGTCAAGTAAGTTGCCCAAGGTCACACGGCTAGTAAGTGTTAAGTGTCTGGGACAAGATTTGAACTCAGGTCCTCCTGACTCCAGGGCAGGTTCTCTATTCACTGTGCCACCTAGCCATACCGAGCCTCAGTTTCTCTGTCTGCAAAATGAGAGGAATTAGACTTGATGGCCTATCAGGTCCCTTTCAGCTTTAAATCTCTGATACTAAAGTATTCTACCCTGTGCTATTACCCTATGACTTCCTGAGGACACCCATTTTACTTTTCTGGATAGGTCTATTAAGGAAATTTTCCCATTATACAGAGTATAAGTTCATCTTAATTGGTATCCTTGTCACTACTACCAATTATGTCTTAGTTCAGTCCTCTTCTTCCTAGTGGTACAAGTTTTTTGTCCTCTCTTTGCGATTAGAGCTCAGTAAGCTCTTCATTTCAAAGTACCTCCAGTGAGGCTACACAATTCCTATGGGTACAATGATACCTAGAGATAGGTCTAAGGTATGTGCAGGGCCTATGGCATAAGTTGGGTAGAGGAAGAAATGAATTGAACATTTTCTATGCCAATCAAAGCAAGAATAAGCCTGGTCAATAGACAAAAATCTTAGGGGTCCAAAGTTGATGAGTAGGGGCTTGGTTGGTTGGAAGGAAATCAAAGTTATTGGTTGGATTTAAGCAAGTTACTTAGATAAGCAGGAATTGAGATGAGTCATTGTTTTGTGGAAAGATAGGTAGAAGTCTAGAGATCAAGAGCAATCAATCAGGAAAGGTTGATATGAACTATGGTTGTCACAGCTTCAGCGATAGCCCTAATTGCTTGAACTGAAGACAACTGCTTATCTTTCATCCCTGATAACAAAAGTCTTCTTGTGGCATTCTTTGTGAGGGCCTTCTAGACCAGAGACTCTTTTTTTTTCTTTTTCAATTTATCAATTTATTTATTTTTAGTTTTCAACATTCACTTCCATAAGTTTTAAATTTTCTCTCTCTTCCTTCCTTCTCCCTCCCCAAGATGGCATACAATGTGATATGGGCTCTACACATACATTCCTATTAAACAATGTTCACATTAATCATGCTGCATAGAAGAGTTATAATGAATGGGAGGGAACATGAGGAAAAAAAACAAAACAAAAAGAAAATCGTCTGCTTCACTTTGCATTTAGACCCTATAGTTCTTTCTCTGGATATGGACAATAGTTACCATCATGAATCCTTTGGAATTGTTTTAGGTACTTGCATTGCTGAGAAGGGCTAAGTCTATCAAAATCAGTCATCACAAACTGTGGCTGTTTCTGTGAACAATGTTCTGCTCACTTCAATCAGCATCAGTTCATAGAAGTCTTTCCGGGATTTTCTGAAGTCCACACGTTCATCATTTCTTATAGTACAATAGTAATCCATTACATTCATATACCACAACTTGTTCAGCCATTCCCCAATTGAAGGGCATCCCCTTGATTTCCAGTTCTTTTCCACCAAAAAAAGAGCTGCTATAAATACTTTTGTACATGTGGGTCCTTTTCCCAATTTTATGATCTCTTGGCATACAGCCCTAGAAGTATAGACCAGAGATTCTTAACCATTTTTGTGTCATGTACCCTTTTGGAAGACTGGTGACCTCTTCTCAGAATACATTTTTAAAAAAATACATAAAATAAGATTAAAGAGAATAGCAAAGGAAATCAATTATATTGAATTAAAGATGTAAATTTTCCCATCTAAGTCCTGAAAACCTTAGAATACATCTCCAGAAAGCTCTAGACCCCAAGTTAAGAACCTTTGCTCTAGATCATATTGGGTCTAGATCTGTTGAGGGGAGAACAAATGTTGGAGGGGACGTGGAAAAATTGGGATAGTGTCCAATAGTACCCAATTGGTACAATTATGAATTGCTCCAGCCAGTTTGTAGAGCAATCTGGAATTAAGCTCAAAGAATTATTAAACTTCCTATACCCTTTGATCCAGCGATAGCACTACTAGGTCTATTTCACAAGATCCTTATTTAACCAGGGACCCTCAGGACTCATCTCTGATGGTAATGAATCCTTTCTAGCAGACTGAGGATCCATGTAGAACAGTGGTTGTCAGCCTGCATATCAGATATTTACATTACAATTCATAGCAATAGCAAAATTACAGTTATGAAGGAGCAACAAAAATAATTTTATGCTTGGGGGTCACCACAACATGAGGAACTGTGTTAAAGGGTTGCAACATTAAGAAGGTTGAGAACCACTGATGTAGAGGGTTAGAGGCTCTGGAAAGCCTGACAGGCTTTTGTCTATCAGGACAACCTTCAGATTCTCAATCATAAATCATCTTCCTTGGGAACCAAGGCCTCTTCTGAAGATGGGGTAAGCATACTGGCAATGTAGACT